>JASTWK010000266.1:0-125000 GCA_030770225.1 Temnothorax unifasciatus | reverse complement strand
TATATAAAAATCTAGATATAATTATATTAAATTATATAAAAGAATACTTATTTATATATAATTATACATAATTTTATATGTTTATATATAGTTATATATAATTTTTTTTTCCCGGGTATTGCAAAATATTATTGTACGCTAGAAAAGAGTATTCAATAAGAGTTGTCAATAAGTGAAAAATTATTATCAAGGGGATAAGAATGCATAACAAATGGAATGCAAAATTCTATATTCTACCACGCAACGCGCAACTATATCTATAGCGCAACATTAACGTCTTGCTCCTCTTCTTTCGAAACCCTTTTTATATCGCGTCTTTGACTCATCGGTCTTGATAAATATCCCGCGGGCGCGTAAGGCCCAGCAGGGCTTGCCTGATCTACGGCACCCGGGAGAATCGATGGGAGGGAAGAGGCGGAAAGGAGGAAGAAAAGGGCTATACTTGTAATGGAGATATCGCAGTCTCGTGGCGGTAACCGCGCGACGCGTTATGCAAATAGGATTGCCCTTTACACGCCAAGTTGGATCGTAATTGGCTCTCGTAGGAACAGCCGGTCTTCGACTTGGCCGTTTGGTTCTCCTTCTTCCGTTCCGCTGCGCTGGCGCGGCGACGCGGCGGCGCGACGCGGCGCGGCACGGCGGTTCCTCTTCCCGTCAATGTCGCATCGCGTTATCCGTGATAAGCTCTCATCTCGCCCTCGCGAGATTGATGGTTAATGCTTGCGAGAGACGTTATCATCGGTCATTCGTTTAGCAGTAATCATCTTCATCAATCTAAGTTGCATCAAGAAATTAGCGTCAGAGAAGCGAGGAAGAATGAGCGATCGAGAGCGAGCAAGAGAGAGAGAGAGAGAGAGAGAAGCGAGAAAACGGTCATTTCAATTTCCAAAAGGTTCTCAGTGAGTTATTGTATTATGTTATTTAAAATACAGTGTGTTATCGTTCAAATTTTTAAATGCGTATTATGTATTATTTTGTAACATGAATTTAACAAGAGAGAATAATTTGATAAACATGGACGAGCTTATATACAGCTTTTTCTGTGTTGCTCTAGTATCACGTTCTAGTATATTACTTATAATCGTGTAAGAGTTTATCCTTTCTAGCCCTCGATTCGCTATAACCGTTTATAGTTTATACCTTCAATTTCGTTAATTATGTTTTTTTTTAGATACACAATATTAACATCGCTTGCATATTCAATATGCTTTGTTCTTTAAATGTTCTTATCTTTATAATCTTATAACAAAAGCGAACGAATAAAATAAATAAAAATAAAGACAAAAAAATGAGTATAGTACACAATAGCGACAGTAGAATGGCGGTCGTGGAATTTAACTAATCACTAATCGATCGCGTAGCAAAAGAAGTAAAAACGTTTAGCGATATTGTTGATAGACTGTGTTATCTCTTAACCGATCAAATTATTATCGCGCCATTTTATTTCACAGTGAGGTAACTGTGCACAAACTGTGCAACACTTTAATTTGTACGTTGTTACGTCGTTTTAGAAATATAGTTATCGTGCGGTTACGCCTAGTATAAGACTGTTGTTTGAAAAAGGCTCACCGCGCGATTAGCACGGATGAATAGTATCGTATGATATCAGCCCGATCAACGGATCGCGTGCGCTCGATCCGCGAGATCTTAATTAGAACGCATGACTGGCGAATCGCTCGAGCCTCCAACAGTCTATAACGGCTGCTGCAGTCCTCGGATTTTTCCGGGGAACGCGGTCCAGCATCCGGTCGATTCCCCCTCGTGCGACTTTCTACGCGCGATATAATTAAGTCGCACGGGTGCACTTCCGCCGTGGATGCAATTATGCTGGATTGCGCGAGGCGTACCTGCGATTAACGATCGTGCGAGCTATGGACACTGTTCGCCACCGAAGTGGTCGATAAATAACGGATATTAATTTCTACACCACGGTATCACAATATATCTCGACGTTTTTAACGAACCAACTATAAATATGCCGCGCGTATTAAACCCGGGAGCCCTATGTCGCAAATGCATGCGCGGATCGATTTATTTTCTACAACGTAACAGAGCAACATTGAAGTTTGGATTAATCTCTTGAATCTTTCTCTCTCTCTCTCCCTCCCTCCCCCCCCCCCCCCTCTCTCTCTCTCTCTCTCTCTCACTCACTCACTCACTCACTCACTCACTCACTCACTCACTCACTCACTCACTCACTCTCTCATATATATATCATAGATTACATTCTTAATTCTGTGCATGTCTCTTACAATTGTTAGTGTATTTCTAATGTACCAGCTGGTATGAAAATTGGCATTGAATGATTATCTGCCTGTTCGATTCTAGGACATCATGCATGTAGAACTGTATAATTTTTATTTTATTTTCGTTGAGTGATAATATATAACATGCTGTTAAATTTATCTAAAAAATATGAGTGATATTAATCTGCAGTAGATATTAGATATTACCTTTAGATGATGCTTAATTATTAATATTACTTATGTGTGTCTCGTATCGCGTATACTTTAGTTACACTTTAATTTTAGAAACATACATATAGGATACGATATAAGAATATATAATAAACATAAAAATAGATAGATCCAATGAGAAGATACGAGAAATATAAAAAAAAGATAATATAAAACAGTATAGAGAAAGAGAAATCGAAAGAGAGAGAGAGAGAGAGAGAGAGAGAGAGAGAGAGAATAAAAATATAAGGAGAAACACCCTCTTATTAATATTACTGAGATTACTCACTTCAGATTTATTCTTTTATATGCTAAACTGGTATGTAATCACACATTGGAAACAAAAGTGAAAAGTACAAAAAATTTGGCTGCAAGGAACAAAGCAATTATCTTTACATGTACATATGGGCGCGCGTCCACACTTGTGATACAGTTAACATACGTTAAACAGAATTACATCCGCACTGAGAAAGGAAACCGCAAAGAAATCTGCATAAAATAAAGAAATAAACAGAATTAAATCATTAAATCATTACTTCCGTTGACTTTGCATTGCGTGTCATGGCGTTGTTACTTCATAAACACCATTCACGAGAGGTGGGAAAAAAACGACGTCGATCGAGGAGACGCTCTGGTGCGAAGACCCGCCACAAGCATCGTCGCGAGTCTCGTCTCATCTCCTTTCGTCTCGGCTCGGCCCGGCTCGGCTCAGCTCAGCTCAGCAGGTTGTAATTGCCCACAGGGGCTTTTAATCGATCGGTCAATTCTACAGCGTCGAAAGAGTCGATTTTATGGCGATGTACACGCTCATTACGTGACTCGTGCACCATGTATATATCCCGCAGCCTATAGCTGCCATGCGTGTACGTCCGTCGGCTGACCAGGTGTTGGTTCGCGCTCACCGGGAGTTCGATGCTAACCGCTCTATGTACATCATTATGGCAAAATCATTCGTGGCAAAATAAAGGCCCATTTTGTCCACGGAACGATCTCCTCCCCCCTCTCTCTCTCCCTCTCCCTTCCTCCCTCCCTCCCCCATCCTTTCTCTTTTTCTCTTTCTCCGGTTTTCTCTTTTTTTCCCTCTTTACCCTCTTCTTTTTTCCTTTTTCCGCTGCGAGGTGATAGCCGACTCTATCGGAACTATCCGGACCGAGCCGAGAATCTTTTTTTTACATCCCATATGATTTATCAAGATTTCGCCGAATGCATCGCCAATCTTCGCAAAGTTATTCATCGAAGTTATTCGCAAAGTTATTCATTGAAATAAAACTATAAAATTGATATCAATTCGAGTACTATCGAACATATTTTTTCATGTGAGATGCTGACGAATCGGACTCACGTGTGACGTAGTTTTTTAAACAAACTATTGAAACGGGACGAGACGAAGGCAAATGGAACAACACGTGGTGCGTGCTCTCGGCACGTTTCTCTCTCGAGTATTTTGATAAGGCGACCAGAGCTCGTCGACTCGTCGATTGCATTGTCGTACGCACATGACAGGACTTAATTAAGAGATTTACATAATTAGAGTGCTATTATTTTTTCAGGTACCGTCATGGAGCAACGCCGATTTTTGCGACACGTGCGCAAAGAAAATAGAAAATACCGCTATTTCCTTTTACAAACACGTGTCATTTGATAAATAATATTCCGAGCATTAATGCGTATTAGGCATCTTTTCATTAAGTTTTTAATTTTAGGTTTTCAATTTTTTCGTAATGTAAATCTGCACTAAACATTTTGGTTAGCTCAACGTTTTTTAAAACAGTAATGTTGTGTGTGTGTGTGTGTGTGTGTGTGTGTGTGTGTGTGTGTTTCAAATAACATTATCGCTTATTATTTATTTCTCTTATCCACATCAAGTCTGTTTGATTAAGCTACAAACTACGTTCTCTCTCAACCATAATTTCTATGATAAAACATACCTAAAACTCATTCTCGTTATTTGATCGTCTTGGATCTGAAGGCACCATGAGTACGCGCGATGCTGCATTTTAGCAAAGCGGAGATCTTAGGATAAGGGATTTATATGTACTCCTGCGCGCGCGAGGAGTAACGGATCTCTCCGGAGGTTCTTCATCGAACACCACGTGCCCAAGTGGTTACCACGACGATGTATACCTACTTCAACAACCTCACGGCTCTTGCACCAATCCGGAAACGGAAGGCGGCCCTCCTAGCGAGGCAAGGGAGAGGAAGGACGCGGAAAGCACTTAACCCTTTGTGAATACACCAGCGCGAGGGGCAAAGATAGAAGCAACCGAATTGAAATTCGATCGTCACCTCTTTTCTATTGTCCCACGTGCCGAGAAACCAGCGGCGCAGCTCGCTTATGCATCGTTCGGAATTTTGCTGATACTACTTTCATCAATTGCAGATGTCTGTTCTTCTATTACACATATACTGTATTTGGTCTTTTCCTATATAAGTAAAATGACATTTATAATACACATATCTATAGGATAGGAGAATGACATGTACAAATAATGCCACTCAGAGATATTATTCCAGACGGCGTGGCTTGCATTCAGAGCTTTTCTTTCAAAGCATACGTAATGCGGAATTATCCCACAAATACGCTCTCTATACAGTTTGTTTATCCACAGCACAATCATTAATACGGATTACGACGTTCGTTACGCGTTCGTTACGCTATAATCTCTTTGCGATCTATTTTCGAATAATCCCACGCGTACAAACCAACAAATAGAAGCAGCTGTTAACATCTATGTCACATGCACGTGCGTTTGCTTCAATATAAGGCAGGCGAATGAAGAAAACTTCATTGAGGAATTCAGTCGAGACATTCCTCTTTTGGAAACTCGACTCTTCGAAGTTGTTAACTGATGCATAATGAATTTTCAGACTAAAGAGCTCTTTAGTCTAAAAGATTATTCGAATAAGTAAGGAATTCTATTGACGAACTTGCGACATAAAACGATCAAAGCAGCTCTTATCTGGCCAAAGAAGTTCTCTGGCCGCATTGTATGAATTGTGCCATGCATTCTTATTTTCGAATGTTATTGCTGAATCCTATATATATATCATATTATTAAAATCAGGTCAGCAGAAAGTTTTGTCGATCACAATAAGAGACTTTAAACAAAAGAGCAATATAATCGTTAACTTTCGTAAGAATATCTTTTTTAATTTGAATTGAAAAAGATTATTCCACGACACAATATAAATTTATACCAAGTATATTAACACGTTGACTGCCACCACGTGAGTTTATACGTTTTACCTTGAGGTCACAAGTAAAATTTTCATTATTATAATCATAATCATGTAATGATAAAATATTGTAGATACGTTCGCATTTTTACTTAATATTATTATATCCAGCTGTCTGTGTCATCTGAAAATTGATATTTAGACGATGTCTATTTTTTACAAGCGTTTCTTTAAGAATTTGGTAACACCGGTCATCGGTAACTGTCGTGGCTCCACTGATTGTGAGAAGGCAGGTGCCGGTCACGGATGGTCACCATAGCAGTCAACGTGTTAACAAACGATATTTTTTTCCTTTATTCTACTCTTTAATTTAGTATCTCCTGTTGGACGCGGAAGTAAAGGGGCGTTGAAAAACCTGTTGAAAATCTAGATCTGTGGTCTTTGAGATAGAGCAGGGCATACCGCAGGCAAAAAATTGTATGGCAAACGCAAACACTACAATCCTAGTGACGATCCTTTTCAACTATCGAAAAATGCAGATGATCGCATTTTCCACGCTTTTGAACTGTCCTCTCGCGCAAAACATTTTACCCGTTGATCGCTGAGGATCAACCGAGGATCATTCGAAAGAAAAAGAGAGATCCCCTTTGAAGACGCACTGTACCGTCGAGAAACCACCTGGTGCGGGTCCTGGTCGTGGATCGGCTTTCACGCGCAATAAGATCGCCCTTTCCGATTAACGAAACCATTATCTCCCTAATCGGAAAAGAGTTCGACGGCCAGATCTGGTATCGCGCTTTTATAGGCTTTTATAGACCGGAGTACATACAATAAATGTCACAGTTACAAATCTCGCAGATATAATATCTCGCCAGAAAAATAATGCGTTTTGTAAATAATAATACTGCAATTGGAAGAGCTTGCCGCTTTTTCCTACATACCCTCCGAAAATGTAGTGAAAATTATCTTTAAAGAGAATATAGTTTGAAATCATTAATTTTTTCATCCTCATATCATTGTCATATCGGCAAATAATTTCATCGACTTTGATTATTAATTCGAAATTATAAATTAATTATATCTAAATAAACATTCATACTTTGTATCGATTAATAAAGTATTTAGGTAAAGATAAAACTCTTGGTAAACGTACAATGATACACTAGAATTTCGCAAGCCAGGTAAGACGTGCATGAAAAAGAATTATCAAACGAGACACATTGTTGCAAATTATCGCTTTATTTACTAAATTAATTTATTAACTATGTACACATATACGTGCACGCATATACGCATGTACGTGAAAGTATTCCGAGATAGGCAAAAAGAGAAAAGAATAGGAGAAAGAAAGAAATAGGTAGTGGAACAGGAAGCGGTGGAGACTCGGCTAACTTGGTGAAGGGTGGCTAATCTTACTCGCAAATATTTGGATTGTCGCATTCATGGCATTGATACATCGAGTGGAATATATCCCCAACATCCCGTCTCTCTCGTAGAATGAACCGGGGAAAGGTGAAAAGTGTAGGGAACGCGAATCACCAATCGCCGCGTGAACGCGAGACAGCCGCGTGTTTACATTGCGTTCCGTTCGGTGCGATTGAAAACGCACCAGAGAATTTCGGTATTAAGATGCTCGAGATAGGCTTGTACCGATTGCAGACCGGTACGGACGAAACTATTTACGGGATATCGGCGATCTGCTAATACTAATAATGGAATGAAAACTCCAGCCGGCAGATGTAATTGAGAGTCGAGTCGAGAGTAGAAATTTTGCTCGATTGACGCAGCTTGCGCACCTTCGTTATCCTTGTGAGAGAAGTCTCTCATACTTTTAAATACGACATCGCAGGTGAAAATATATCGCCTTGTGCCTGTACCTACTGTCGAAAGTGTCGAAAATGTTGAAAATGTCGAAAATGTCGCGACAAGTTTTTATAATATAATAATAAGTGTGTAACATATTATTTTATATGAGACTGTGATTTTATCTGTGATGTATATATTTTATAATTGTTGATTGACCATCAACAATACTATATGTAAAATATACAGGAGACCGTGACATCTTTTGCTACGCGACGAGTGCATCGACATGTATCAACATGTTCTTATGTTAATACGTGTTTAAAAATTAAAAAACATGCCGGATCGCGCGCGCGTATCATATTATAAGTCTTCTCTTAAATCCCACAATTCCTCCACTTTTATAACACGATCAGGCCTGATCTCGCAGGTGAAGGGATTCCACAGATACGAGATTGGTAACCGCAGCTATGCGGACGACTGTCGAGCAAACTCGTGATAATCGAGCTCCGGATGTACCGAATGGGATCATCGCGGTAGGATGAGCACCGATCTGCCTTCCTATGTCGAGTAAAGAAATCACTCGGCGAAACGGACTGGGGGAGAGAGAGAGAGAAAGAGAGAGAGAGAGAGAGAGAGAGAGAGCCTCCCATGCACAAGAGAAGGAGAATCCGGTCCAGCTTGAGCTGTCACGTGAGAATCTCACCGACGCAACGTCCCGCGTCACGACGCGTATACGCGCATTCCATGGCCGGGTAGACGTCGTAGACGACGAGGCAAAACGAGGGAAGAGGAGAGGCCGTGAGAGATTAGCTTCTTAACCAAATAGGTCTCGGCTTAGTATTTCCCCTCCCCCACACGCGGCACCATGTCGTCGTCCACCATGTAGCCACGTAGCCACGTAGCCACGTTGTCTGAGCTGTCTCGTCGTTGATTTTCGGCCGTTCGAGAGTCGAAGAGAGGAGAGATCGCCGCGCGCCGACTGGTTAATCTATTTAGTTTAAGGCTCGTCGATCACGAAACTCGGAACGCGGAACGTGGTTGCGCTGCATCTCATTGTCAAACTTGGATTGATATAACAACAGAATCGATCGTTCGTCGCACACTCCTCCCTATACCTGTAAAACACGTATATCGATTTCCTTTTCAAAAATATCGCGACTGATTTGGAAGATAAATCTGAAAGAAAAGTCTCTATCAAGTGTAATAAAACCTAATTATAAAACATATGATATATATCTGGTGATTCCAATATTCAGCTCATGCCAAGATTAGAGAGAGATTGAGAGAGCACGATTTTGTGGCACAGAGAAAATAATGTAGTATCGTTGCATCTTGAATGACAATAACGGGATTACAAGTATACCATTATTGGGACTCTTGGTAAGCTCCGAAACATCGATAAATTCATATTATCGACAATTTTAGAAGCAATTGACAATTCCTTCCCTTTCCTTACCTTTCGCGGCATGCGCGAGCAACAATCGAATTTTGGCGATCATTCACCTTCCAACTTGGAAGTCATTGCGAGAGTCGAGGTTGTCGTGACGGGTTCCTTTACCTTTGACGGCGCGATCTCTGAGAAAAACCGTCACTGACGTGGCCTGTTATGACGGTATGGCGAGTTATGGTTTCGTGACGATCGCTACGCCGCGCCGCGCCGCCGCCGAGTGCTTTTAGCTGGGTGAATCATTGATGAATTGGCGATGGGATCGTGGGATTTGGCAGCTGCGATCGGAGTCTCTTCTTTTGCACGATACTCTCGAGCCTTCTCCCTCGCCCTCGACCGCCCTCGACCGCCCTCCCGTCACTCTTCGTGAAACTTAACGTGCATTCGCTTCTCTGATCGCTTATGCAAAACACCATGTATTACAGTCTATTACGATGTATTACGTTGCGGTTTACCGATATCCGCCGATGCGTGTTTACACTATGCACACCAAGACTCGACGAAATCATCCTTGACAAAATCCTCGTCCACTATGTACTCCAGCTGTGCATCTTATTGTTATAGTAACGGATACGGTCTTTGACCCGCGAAAAGCTTCAATTGTAAAATGTTTGTTTCAGTAAATAAACTTTCGTATATTTTCGTATAGGTATAGGTATATGTCACGTCACGAGCTACAATTATCACGCCGTTTTTTTCAATTTTATCGCATTTACATTGATTGCATTGCCACGCATGTAATAAAAAATTTTTTTTAACAAAGCCAACCGATTTTTTTGTAATGATTTTCATTACAAGATGAAAAGTAACGCGCGATGGCTGCTATTCACTAAACATTTCATCAAGTACCTACCACAATTATCTTTTATTCTTATCTTCCTCGTCTTTCAAAGGGAAGCGTTATCATCGAGGATAGCGTTGCGATCGATGTATACGAGAACGAGAACTAGATATTTCTAACAAGTTGTGTTGCGATGTTATCCAAGTGACGGAACTCGCGATGACATAACTAATAAACCATTCGACCGGTTGATTCAATAAATCCGTGCTGCGGAGCAGGGTTGCGCCTCGCGACGACACTGACGATTAATTCGACTGAATTAATGTGAACCGCTGACACCGAGCCGCGAGGTTAAGTCGTATAGTTTATAGTTCAAGCCGCGTGGCATCGACAAACGGATCTGCCTACACCGACACTCGTTGGATTAAGACACTCCTCGCGATCGAGCATGGAGCATCTTTGCGAAATCAACAATCGTTTTCACACTTGAGCGTTAAAAGCGCGCTAAAGAGCCAAATAAGAAATAATTATATATTTATATACAAGAGACGCGCATCACCGTTTAAATTATAATATATATTTTGTGCCTAACAATAAGTATTAAGTAAGATTTGTATTACCTATATATAGCGATGCATGACTTTTAATAATAGCAACTAATAATGCAATTAATATTATAATTTTGAGATTACGCGAAAGAAAAGTACCTATACAAATGGAAAACTACTTGAGAGGATTCTATCAAGTATCCTGAAGATTTCCGATTTCTTAATTGTCCAATCGACAGTGATTCGTCCGACAATGACTTTTCTGTAATGAAGTTTGCCTTCCTTTGCGCGGACGTCACAGAGAGGTATGTGACGATCAGCGTGGGCTGTGGGGCTGTGGGGCCACTTGATCGCTTATTGACCACTGTTGACTCGTGTTGACACCGCAGACCTTAGTTAGGTGGATAAATATACCATCGAGGCGCGGGTCAAGTGGATATCTGCGCGCATTGCTCGCCCACGCCAGGTTCATCCGAATCGCAATCGCGGAAGATGTTCTTCCACCGAGAAAATTGCGCCAAATCGTACGATAGGCTATAGGCTACATTCAGCCATCACGTTTTCGTATCCTTCTCTTTTACCTTTGCGCTATCTTTGTGTAGCTTTTCGTGGAGCAAGTAGGCGATATATGTTTTATCTGACCAATATAACACGCGCGGTTACATATAAAACGGTAAACACACTCAGCAATGTTAACATATTTTCCAGAATATATGTTATATGTTATTCACTGAATGGTGGGACACATCTTCCAATTTCTACCTAATAATACGATAAAATTTGTCTCACACGATAAAAATTTAGATAGAAATCTCAATTTTGAACAAATTGCCATTTGATCCATTGATGTGTCTCTCTCATTTTCAAATTTACTTTTACAATTAATATAATTTTTTGCGTCACTTTTATCCATTTTGTCCCACTCTCCACTTCACTTCCACTTGCAATACCGCTTACAAATAATAAAATAAATATATTATACAAAATTTTCAAAAACTTTAAAATATCTAAATAAATATAACTGAAATAAATTTTCAATCTTTTTCTGCCATTCCTACTACGACAAGATACTATATAACGTGACATACGTCACTGATAATCGGTATCTTGAGACTTGAATGCATCGCAGCATCGTAAGCCAGTAAGAGAGCATCAATCTATTTGGATGCTTAGCAAAGAAGAGGCAACAATTATGATATTTGTCCCTATTAGGCGAATTGGGGTGGCGACTTGCGTGACCCCAACTGATCGCAGCGGTCCGCTAACTCGCGCAATAGACCCGGGTCAAATAAGAGCGCCTCCCCCCCCCCCTCTCTCTCTCTCTCTCTCCCTTTGCCGTTTTTGCTCTCGCCTGTTCTCTTACCCTCACCCTGCGGCATGCAGTTTCTCCTGTCGATCATCACAAAATTTTTACGCACAATTTTAAACATGTGTTTTTGTATAGCCTATACATTATTCATCTCTATGGCATACGCGTAACATTTTTATTACGCCTTTAGTCGATTCCATGAATATATTTGACTTAAAAGAATGATTAATTTGTCTAATTGGAGCGAGAGAGGAAACATTCCAAATCCTTCGAACACAATAATAAAGCACCATTTTTAAATACGAATATTATACTTGTATCTTTAATCACGATATACTTTCTAGAAAATATCTTATTAATTTGTGAAGACGAAATTTGCGTTTCGCCCCAAGTATCTCGTAAAGTTATTAAAAAGTAAATTTATGATTTTTCGGAAAAATCAAATAATCGTCCATTTAAATCGTCATGAGTCTCGAATTAAACACGAAACTTGAGCTTAAGTTAGACTTGGTAATATTTTAACGAGTGCCTTTAAAGAAAGCCTATAATCTATATGTATATATCATTAAAAGATATAGGTAATAAAATAATTTTTAGAGTAAATACATTTTATCATTAATCTCCAACATAAAACAGATAATTTTTAATTATCTATATTTATAAAAAGTTTTGTTATAGAAAGTTTTTAACGAGTAAATAAGCATCGCAGCCTTCGACAGATTTTCGAGAAATTATTCGAAAAATTAGCCGAAGAAAATGTTTTTCTTTTTCGACAAGATAAAGAGAATTCATGGAATCGACAAGAAGAGACCACTTTTTAGATATCTAATTCGCAGTAATAAATACGCATAATAATACACGCTTCACAGTATGCGACACCTTATGTGCAACGCAACGTAGTCGCGTAAGACTTGAACATATGCGCTGTTAAATTTTTTATCGGTGAAAACATCAGCTCGTACTTACTTACTACCTACTTACGGACTTACGAACAGTGAGAGTTGATAAATACGAAAAATTAGAAATGCCAGCGCGCGAAAACTGGGTCCACTTATGTAGCAACGAGTTCACTATGTCCTTTTTGTAAACGCGTGACAAGGATTACAATGCTCGCGGTTCGACGCGTTTCGACCTAGCACTCCTTATTCCTAGCAGGACGCGCACGCACACGTGTGTATGTTCGAAATGAGTGCATCGTGGACACGTGTGCTCATTGCTCGTGGCGAGCACGCGTGAATGTCCCTTGTAAGAGAGCATTGTGTGTGATGAGACAACTTCGCGTCACCCGCTGTGAAACGCGTTCAAATTTTTATTCATTCGTCGTATCTGTCGTATGTGTGTACGCGTTACATACATAATACCTCCTACATCTTATCGAGACTAAACTAAACGTATATATCTCCCTCGGAATGAAAGATCGAATTTTTCACGAGCAAAACTGACAAATATCCTACGAAACCATAAATTTGTCGAAATATGACAAGCCCGCGATTTAATCGTAGGTTTGTATTATACAAAAGTCACAAAATTGATAGATATTATCTCGCCATTCGAGATGAGACAAAAGATTGCATTGCAATCCGGGCTTATATAGATTATAGATGTCTGTAGACGGCACAGTTGATAATTGATAATTCTGTATTGAGAGAAATACAAATACAAAAAGTATCGAAATAATCGTGACGCGCCTTACCTTTACATATTATACTTATTTAGGTAAGTTTCTAAATATCTAAAAATTGTAATTAAAAGTTGCATGAACATAATGCAATTGTTGCGTGTACGTTATCGCGTTCTATTACGACGATCGAGGCGCCCAAGACATCTCTTAAATATACACTTATAGATCCAGGCTTTTGCATTATAATATTTCTGTTTACGCTGCGCGCATGGAGAGCACATATAAAGACACTTTTCTTACGCAATAGAATCGAGTTATCGATTGAGCCCATTATATATAAACTTAATCAGTCTAGCCATTACTCTGAGATCCGATAATCATATCTCGACTTAACTAAGCGGCTCGCGTATACATATGTATGTATGCGTACATGTATATCCGGTCTGCTTCGTCAGTGCCGCGAGTACACTTGGTGCGAGACACGACTGTGTCTCTTGATTTTATCTTCTTGTAAGTGCAGTTTTTATAAACAGTTGTTAACAATTGTTTGACGAGCTTGCAAAATATATCAATATAGAAAAGAATTGAAAATTTTTACTTTATGTAAGAAACGCATTTCCGTTTTCTCCGCGGTAACGTGGAAAAACATCGCAAAGAGCCATTAAACTTGAGCGGAATAATGTTAAAATGGTCATATATATATATATATATATATATATATATATATATATATATATATATATATATATATATATATATATATATATATATATGTATATTATCTAATATATTTTAATTTTTATATACAGACGAACAGCACACACACACACACACACACACACACACACACACACACACACACACACACACACACAACGATTCGTATCATTTATCGTTTTTTAACAACATATATCATATATGTATATGTAATTTTTCTTTATAATAAAAATTTGCAAATCTGCAATGCTACTCCACCAATACAGACTAATAAAGTTTAATTTATTTCGAAAAATGTTACACTCAATATTACTTATATATATTTAAAGTTATCCGCGTAGAAAATTTAAAACTATCTTTAAAAGATATTTTGATTTGCTTCTCCACAATGACGGTAGAATGAGAGGAGTCAATGTCGTCGTTCGATGAATACAGCAAGGAAGAATTGACAAGAAAAATGGAAGGGAGAAGAGAGAAGAGGAGAGGAAAGAACAGAAGAGAAGAAGAGAAGAGAAGAGAAGAGAGGAGAGGAGAGGAGAGGAGAGGAGAGGAGAGGAGAGAAGTGAAAAGAAAAGAGAAAAGAAGAGAGGCGAGTCCCGCCCGATTCGTGCACCTCGACAGGGGGATTTGTGTCTGATTCGTCGGTCTCGATTGGCGGAGGCGGTGCGGACAGGTATCCATATCCGGTATGGGCCGGGCTCGGGCTGCACCCTCATTCTCGTCTTCCTGGCAATCGTGACACAACTACACCGCAGCTTCCACAAACTGCTGCAGTTCGCAAACATCGAAGCTTTCTCACTCATCGTGTCTCGCTGCATGGATTTGTACATTAATTCTGCATCAAGTATTGCTTTGCTGCTTATTGATGATTTGAGATAATCGAGGTAATTTAGCTGGCACAATTGTATCAATTGAAAAACACAACTCTGAATTTTACAATTAGATATAGATCTAAGATCGATCTATTAAAATAAAATTTTCAACGACTTTATCAATTATATTATAGGTAGAGGAAAGTCCCCTAATATGAGAGATACCACGTCTATTTTGTGTGACTATCGAAAGTCCATGAGAATTGGAAAATGTAGTAGGTTATTTTGAAGGGAATTTAATAAGCTTTAAGATGCTGAAATGTAAAATCTAATTTAAATATTGATTTTTCTAAAAATTAGAAAAATGTAAAAAATGAGCTTCATGCAAAATCGAAAAAATGTGCTCTTAATATGAGATACCCGGAGAAATCGCTAATAAAGTGCAAAACACATCGGTATTGCAATTAGAAAACTTTATTTAATGTCTCTGAAATACAAATGTAATGGGGAAGCTTATTTGCAATAATCGCAAACTCACTTATACTCAATATTTCCAGCGCAGCCAGTGTGCGCCCAGCATGAGCATGCGATCACTATCAGCACACTTTTTTAAGTTTGTATGAACCTTCCCTTAACTTTAACATAGTATTTTCCTTCTTTTTATTGCTGTACAATAACCTTCATATTCTAGCAATGATCGCCACCCTGAATATCTCATATTGCCGGATCCCACGCCTTGCGATTTCGCGATCACCAAATCTATCCTCTACAATTGAGCAACTCAACATATTTTTGTATTTTCCTATTAATACGACCTTACTCTATCGCTGCATACAGAACTCATTGCAGAACTCAAATATTTATTTATTATATAATAAACAAGGTTCAAAGTCTCACCTTCATGGAACTTGACACCATCCAAATTCACAATTTCGATATTCGTAACGAGTGCATGCACGATCGGACAATGAATTTTCTACTAAATAGGTTTCACACCAAGGGTAATAAGTTCACGGTGGAACCAACAAATAGAACCTATTAGTTTAGCAGAAATCCCGCTCCATCTCATATTAGGACTTTATCTCATAATAGGCGACTTTCCTCTATGTATAATTAATATAGAAATGTGCAAAATACTGTATTATAAATATTTGGATTCTTTGTTATAAACTGACGAAATTTTATGTTCATGTATTAATTTGAATAAAGCTCTAGACTCTTGCAATTCTACTTTCAGATCAGGAAGAATGCCATTCTATAAGTAAATCTCATTAAAAGTTACAGTTTTGCAATTACAATATTTTTCATCGATCGAGAGTGTCATCGATACGGTTCTCTCGTTTTTCTCTGCATTGTTAAATCTTTTGTGATGTTCAAAGAAAACTTAGAAATTTGTAAAAATTTATAAGTAGGTAGGAAAATAATTTTTCAATTTTTTTACAAACTACTTCTCACAAATAACAGAAGTTATCCATTCGTACATTATGGATAAAGTCAAAATTGAATTAAATAAGCTAAATAAATTAAATAAACCAATAAACTATTTAACATGATTGTAATATTTTTTGAATAGCAAAATGTAAAGCACAAAATGACGAAGTGCATACTGATGATCATACAACTATAATATGGAATTTATGTGACATACAGAGCAATATATCAAGTTCGCAAAATTTGAATTAAAATTTATTAAAATAGATTTCAATATCTTTATTATCTGAATATCTGTCTTATAAATGTGAATCAAAGAGAATAAAAGATATGTAGAAAAGTTTCGAAAATTTTGAAATTTGTTTTAATTACTTATAGGATATTTTCAGTTCTCTCTCAATACATATAGCAATATTAGCAATATAGGTACAACTCATGTAAGTAACATTTAACATTCAATTATTTCTTAATTATTCAAATTTGGTATTAATATAAATTGACAGTAAAGATAGATTTTGTTAGCTTGCGATTTCACTTATAAGCGAGAAAGATTCTGAGCTCTAATACTTGTAGGTAAAATTCATTTTTACTTACGATATTTATATTGGTAGTTTTTTTTAACGAGAGTTTATCTAGCCAACCATTTCTTTTGGAGTTGTCGAAAAAGGAAAATTGCAGCTCTGGAAAGAAAGTCGTATAGATTAATGCCTGCGTGTACGTACAGCATATTCATTAGTGAATTTATTGTCACTTTTCGTGCTAAAATCCTACGAGCGAGACATGCTCACGTTACTCCCCTTTATTTTCATACCTAATGCAACAAATATGATTTTATAGAAATAGCATAAATAATATGTGCATATATGCTGCTTTATCACTATACTGTTAATTAATATATTATTTTAAAAAATATATATTAGATATACGTACAAAAAACCAATTAATAATGAAAATTTTTATTGTTTCTAAAGGATTGCAAGTACATAACTAATATATTAGTTATTTATATTTATACATTTACTATATTTTATATTTTCAAGAATATTTGTTTATTAAAAAAGTTAAATTTAAGATACAAATATAAATGGAATAAAAATAATCGTATGTCTAATAGCTATATAGTAGAGACGTACATTGAATTTACGCATAAATTTACACATAAATAAAAGAATATAATGTATAAATGCAAAAACGTTAGAATTATTTTGCATAACAATGAATGACAGTACATCCTCCTATATAAAGAAAAAGAGAAACGTTGCTTTTTACATGTGGAGCAATCAGTACCTTGAAACCAACACAGAGATATCACCAAACGGTATGAATGGGAAGGAGAAGAATGTTTATATATGTGTGTGTGTGTGTGTGAGAATACGTGGAAAATCCGGGAGCTATTAACGTTTGGTTTGCACGATACCGTGGATCAACCCCTCTCGAAAAGGAAGACGTCATATTCATGATTGTTAAGACGTCATCCTTGCGAAACAAGAGTGACGAAGAGGCTGGGGTGAGCCTGGACCAGAAATTGGAGTGACGGTTCTCGTCGTTTTATTCACCCCTCTGTTACCACAATGTGCTTGCCCCGTTTATTCCGTATTATTAAACTCACTTATCGTTAAATTATGAAGGTTACACGGCCAATTTTCGAGCAAAAGCAAAAATAGATGTTGGTTTAAAAATTAAATTTATTAAATAAAAATGACAATTGTTTGTTTACGTTTCGACCTACTTAGTCTTCATCAGAACGTTCTAAGTGAAATCGAAAAATTACGTAAAAATATAAAATTAAAACTCATAAAAGTATAATTAAATTAATTTGTCAGGGTCAAACGCATTGTGTCGAAACAGAGATTGAGAGATTAATATGGCTGATGGTCAATCTTAAAAACAGAAGTCAAGTGATAACGGTGATCAATGTGGTTACAAAATAAGTTAACAAGTCATAGTCAATAAAAAGTTGTAACAATTTTCGTCGTTGGTAAAGCGCGAAATTAAAGTTCAATGTTTAAAATAAGTCCAATGTGATGTGTAAACCGACTTATTGGTCACTATATGTAAAATACAAAAAAAACAAAATGACTCACAGAGGCAGAATATAAATAAAATAAATTAGGATTAAACCTTACATATAAACCTTTACGTAAGTGGTCAATGTGATAAAAAAGGTAGGGATTCTAACAATCAGCCAAAGGCCTCTCATCTGTATATGACGTTGTGTGTGAGACTGACGCAGAACACAAAGAATGTAAACCAACATCTATTTTTGTTTTTGCTCGAAAATTGGCCGTGGAACCTTCATAATTTAGCTTTGCTATTATCGAACGTATGTGTCTTGTTTTCACTTATCGCACAAAGCTTTAATATCGCAAAGCTATAAATAGAAACATTGTGCATGTGATCCTAATTTTATCTTAAAAATCTCAATTTCACACAACATACATACACGCGTGTACGCACATGCACAAGCGCACGTAAAACGCAAACATATACACATGCGGTTCTTTATACTTTTCTTTATGTTTAAATAAATGGTTTCTTGAGCGGATATTGTATCGCGATCTAAAAAGCGCTTGCAAATTAAACCAATTAAGGTGCAATTTTTTTAAACTGAATCAGGAACCGGTAATCTTCAGAAAAGAATAAAAGGCGTAGTAATTCACGCAAAGCTAGCTGACAGTGAAATTGGCAATTGCTTGCCCTTGCTCGGCATAATCCTGTTAGAGCAATCTTGAGCAGCTAAGAGGATGTATACTTTTAGAGAGGAGCCAACAAATTGTGCGGAGGGCTGTCGATATTCGAAAAACGTTTCTGACCCTGTTAAATCTCACGACCTTGCCACTCGAGAAACCAAGTTCTGTAAAGAATCGCCGCTCTCATGCAGATAAATGTACGTTCAAAGCTATGCGAGTGAAAACGGAACCTGTAAAGGCGCGACCCAACCGTGAGGCGTTAATGCTAGAGTAATTGATCGAGTGCTCGCGCGTCCGATTTAATTCGGTATTACGCTCTTCAGTATTACGCCGAGAGTGATGTGATTCGTGCTTCTTTTAGATTCCGAAAGATCTTTGGTATAGCTTGTTAGATTAGAATGCGAGCATCCTCGAGGGTTCACGCAGCTGAGAATATCTTGTGGGAAAACTATTCTCCGAAAATCTGCAGCTGTATTTGACTGATGGATGCATCCCAATATACAGCAGGACGA
The DNA here is from genome assembly GCA_030770225.1 of Temnothorax unifasciatus. NCBI lineage: Eukaryota > Metazoa > Arthropoda > Insecta > Hymenoptera > Formicidae > Temnothorax > Temnothorax unifasciatus. The sequence goes on along the minus strand of JASTWK010000266.1, from coordinate 105,693 downwards.
TTACGGACGATTCGCAAATTTCTTCTTCTTTTGTGCTCGTCGCCATTTTATAAAAAATATGTTACCGCAGATTACTACAATATTAACAATAAAAATTTTTAACCACAAAAATCTCAAGAAAAAATACCAATATGGCAATATCGATGTACATTATGTGAGCAGCATCGCGTTTTTCTCTTTCTAACCCAAATTCGTCTTGCGCCTTTGAAAATAGAGTGCACTACCGCAAGAGAGATTTATATCTCTTAAAATCTCAGAGTATTATGTGCATGATTACTGAAGTGATACTTTATTGTGACGAAGCTCTTTCTAGCCGCGTGGTGTAATCCGTTTATGGAATCTTTCCACACATAAAGCCTATAAAAAGATTACCTATATTACAAAATGAAAAGAGGAACACGAGCAATAAGATGGAAAATTGCGTAGATGCGCAACAGGTAACATTTGAAAGCTTGTTGTGTGTATGAGAGAGAAATTTTGCACTTTAATGCGACTTGGGATAATAATTTCGCAGATAATTAGTTATCGATCGTATATCGCTTACTTACTTGCTGCAACAATGACATAACTCAAAACACAAAGTCGTATAAATATATTTTTGTACAAAAAATATATTTTTGTAAAACTGTTCTCTCTCTCTCTGAAAAGATTGTTCTAGTCAAAATTGAACGAATAAAAAGATCAGCATTTGGTTGTTGAGAAATAGAGTTAAAATATATTTTTTTATATCACACAATAATTAACATTTTTAATGCAATTAAAGTATTTAGCATTGTCAGTGTAGCACCAAATAAATTTGATTCTCGTTATGCTTAACAGTGAATATTTATATATTACATTGTTATAAATAATCTATATTATATATTTAAACAGAAGAAAAAAGAATTTTATATTATCCGAGACAATCAGATTGATAATGCATTTATAGTTACGCATATAAAAAGAATTCTTACTCTTTAACAACAATAACGACAATTTATTAATTTAAAATTATTGCATAGAGTAATTTTCCAAGTGCGTGAATGTATTTGACAAGCAGATAGAATGATAGGAATATCCGACTCGGAATTGGATTAAGGTTTAATCGAGCATGAGCTTGACAGAACTACACTCACGAGGAATACGGATCGTCCAACATGTCGACCGAGAAGCACCAAAGCCAGTATTCAACCAGAATAAATAGAGTTATACGTCGTCGAGCTTGCCATAACCGCTTCCCACACAAGTGGACGTATTGTGGATCGCCGACGGCAAATATTTTCTCTCGCCCAGGGCACAATCCGCGTTGATTCTCGAGGGCGACAAAGGACCGACAGCGGGAAATCCTGTCGATCGTACAGAAGCGATTCATTGTCATTCTACGAGAAGAATCGGCTTCACCCCGTGCCGCTGGTAAAGCTCGTACAAAACGTTGCTGACGCGGGGCGGGCGCGCCCGAGGGTAGTCGATAAGCGACGGAACTTGGCAGAAAAATACATTAGTCGAAGAAGGCGTCGTTAAAGCAACTTAAATCTCACCCTTTCGTGCACTGTCAGAAAATCGATTTCAGAGAAATATCTCTATAACAAAACCTCAATCGACAGAAACGCAAGCGCACATTCGGGCTAGGAGGTGAGCTAGGATAGCTGTCACAGAAACATATATAGGATAGTGGACGTGAAATAATGTGGAAAAGTACGAAGATACGAAATAGAGGTAAGTACAATATAGGTGTATATATATATAGGTATACATTGTTGCGTATTCGTTCATAAATTAAAAAGAATTCGAATGTCTGTGTATGTACGTACGTTTATTTTCAGATGCATAAATTTATTTATAACTTTCATCTTCTTTTTCCCTTTCACCCAAGCCCGCGATGTATCATGCAAATATGCTGTTTCACATAAATGAAATAAATAAAATGTGAATAAAATACACAAGAAATATATACGCATCGCCAAAAGACGACTGCTTTTAATCAAGCAAAGTCAGCAGTTTTTAAATAGCATTTGTTGTTTTCAAGCTTTAGCAAGGTAAAAGCTCGAGAACAGAATCTTTACGATTAAAACGAGACAATTAGTTATGAAAGAAAGAAATGAGAAAGAAAAACATGTAACGAATTGTAAACTGCAAAGAAACTAGTTTTAAAATGTAGCTAAATTGATTGTGAGATACGGTAAGCATGGTCGATATGGTCAATCAAAACAAGAAACGGGCAAAAGATATAATCGGATAACGTTCTTAGGTCACGGACTAAGGATCGCTAACCGGTCCTCCTCCTCCGAGAAAAATAATCGACTTGTTTATTGTCCGATCACTGAGCGTGTTACCGTAAGTTGCGCTTCGGGCAAAAAGAATCGAGCGAAAAATCGAAAGAAGCGACGAAAGAGAGAAAGAGAGAAGAAGAGGCGACAGCTGTCCCCTTCGCGGTTACCTCCTGTCGCGGTAGCTAGCGATGCGAACCAGTCGGCGCTGTGGTCCCGTGATATCATAACACCAAACGCCTATTTGTTACACGATAAATATGTAACTGGAACACACAATGTCTCCCCTCCCCTTCTGTGCTAGCTTGCCAGCCCATCCTAGCCTGTCCTCACGTCTCGAGGGGGAACGAAACGCGTTGCACTTGGAACTTGGAAGTTGGAACGCGACTATGTCGATGACGGAAGGGTGCGCTACGGAACATTAAATCACGCACACACGCACACAGAGAGAGAGAGAGAGAGAGAGAGAGAGAAGAGATTTTCAACGTTCACACGAAAATGGAGCGCGAAATATTCCCGAGCGCCAGTGATGGATTATTTATTACATAGGCATAGGCGAAATGCACGAGCGATGCCGAGAATCTCACAAACAAACGTTCCAAAATTCAAACTCTACTTTTTATTGAAAAAACCCTTTCATTAGCATTAAAGAATAATAATATCTAACAATTTCCTTCTGTACAACTGTCGTAACTTTATATATTTTTAATAAATAATAAACAGAAGCAGAAAAATTAGTTTGTACGTGTATAAACTTTCGGAATATAGCCATCCGCCACTGACAAATACACTCGCATAAACCTTTGCACATACGCATAGATCCAGGATAATATATGTACGAAGAGGGACGGGCCGGTCAGAGGCAGATGGCATCCACGAAGTCAAAAGTTCTCAAATAAGGGCTTAGTTACAATAACATCGTGAGCATTCAGAAAATTAGCCCGTGAATGGCTGCCCTGTCGACACTGCCAGAATAACCTGCGATCCACGAATGAATGGCGTTTCGTTAGAGATCGCGTCGCGATCAAGAGAAGGACAAGGACTTGACCATCAGTTCGTAAAATCAGTTGTTCTTGTATTGTTACTGCTGAATAATCGGACGTAAAAATTTCTCAAATGTATGTCCGCCAAGTATATACCAAGACGAATGACGTAATAAAAGGATTTATTTCAATTGTTAGAACCCGAACGGAATCAAAAGAGTGAAAAATCAATAATGGAGTCAATAATCGACAACTACGATCTCTTCAAATTTTTATGAAAATGTCTACTCTCAAAGAATAACCCAGGCAGCAAGATGACGTCTAAAGACATGTAAAGACTTAATGACATTAGAGGAATCCGTCATTAAGACGGAATTAGTATATGTCATTTGACGTCACTCTGCTACATGGGAATGGACAAGGAGCAAGTGAATTTAATATATTAGATGTTACAGATGTATTTTTTACAATTGCTAATTGTAAGTCAAGTTTATTGTCCGATTGAAGTGTGAAAGTCGTCAACTTGACGTTATAAATGTTGAACGTTTAATATAATTTAACCAAATTTAATTTTTAACTGTTAAATTTTAAATGTCCTTCGATCAAGTTTAGATAGGTATAAGTGGTATAACCTACACTATAATTACAAAATATTTTAAATAAGCTACATTTCCACTTTTTACATAAGCGATATTATAATATGGTATATGTATATCTGATTGATAAATCCATGATATATTATTGTTTTATCATTGTATAAACTGCCATCTCTTAATACATGGATTCTTACCGATCGGCGATCGCCTACGCTACATTTCCATTTTTCAAACAATCACCTCATGCAAATATCGGGCAACACAATGCGCGAACGTTTCTTGAAAGAAAGCATCGAGAAATCTGCATGCAACAGACGGACTGTCGTCGTCTTTAACATTTCATGTATGCAACTTACGGGTCGTGACTTACGCGATCGATATCGCAACGTTTTGCCTCGTATCGTGCTACCGTTATGACAAAACTTCCGCGTTATACATCTCTGTCGAAACAAACCGTAGGTATATATATATATATATATATATATATCGTAGGTGGTCCATATCTTGCGAAATGTATCTCGCAAAATAATTTCGTCACAATATTGTAACTTATTTGCTTGTGTATTGTGAATTGTCGTGCCGTAATTGTTGATACATTTCTAAATGTCCATCTTATTTACTTCGGATGTATAGTTTCTCGGGCGGGAATTAAATACGAGTGCCTCTTCTATTCGTTAATTCTAAAAGTATTGACAACAGTTGCTCCTAATATTGGTGTTTATATTCAATATGACAATGTTCAATGTTTGTTAGAAAGAAATACTTGTACTATATACCGCGTGACAGATAACGAGATAACACATGAGTGAAATTCAACAATTAGTCGCAAATGTTTTGTGTCTTGTCGGCAAGTTTCAGAATTGGCGTTATTAAAAAATAACGAGAACTAAGTATGCGTTTACGACAGTTTGACAGACGATAAGCGATGGCGTTACGCGATAATCCCTCCAACATTTGCCCCGAACAACAGTTTCCTTGTGTTACAACTTACAACAAAGGTATAGACCTCATTATACTATTCTCGTGTCGCCCGTGAACTTTTCATGCGAGACGTATCGATCGGATACGATACCGTAACAGGGATTCGCGCTGTACAACATGCAAGAGGCCCTGCTTACGACAACCAGTCGTAAGCCGAATGTAAGCTAACGAATAATTCTGCGCCGTTGATATTCTTGGATGGCGAAATCGATAGACAGCAAGGAAATGTGTCACGTTCTTAGGTTGTCAATACCGTAGAAAAACTTTCCAGTCCTATCGAGTGTATCTGTAGCCGCGATGAAAATCTGTCTTTTGCTGTCTCTCGCGGTATAAACATTTTTACTAACTGCTGTATCAATCTTTTACGAGATTCGAGTTTAAAAATTAGTTCAAGTCGGTCAAGTCGTCCGATTAGTGTGATATACTGTGCCCCTATACCTGTATTTCTTCGTTTATAACATAAAAATTTACACGCTCGATAATTGCTCTATCAAGTACACTCGTCACCACAGTTTACGTTGTCATTCGATACATCATTTGCACAGTGCAAAAAAAAATATACATATATATATATAACTTATATTTTAATTTCGCAGAAAGTTTATTTCTTTACAAGTTTACTTCTTACAATTAGTCTCGATGTAAAAAAGCATGTCGTCGATCGCGTCGTTACATCGTCTTGAAATCCCTTTAGAAAAGGAAGAATTTTTATTGATTATGGAATATTATAAAAGCACACATCGCGCTCTATTAACGTTACCATCTTCCTTAACTCGCCTCGAAACAATCTGCTCCTCTATATCTCCTCCTTCCTGTTTGTCAACCTTTAACCAGCACGCAAACTACATGTGAATTTTTCGCTGATGGAAGACGTGAAAGTGGATCGATTTCAGTGGAAAAACAAAGTATCGTCTATGTACGGTCTATAAGCCTGACGATGTGTGTTGCTAACGAAACGCGCTGTACGCGTATGTGTACGTATACGTACTGGGCGCAGAGTATATATTACAGTTACAGTTATATAAGTAAGTACGTACGTACGTATGCACGTACGCCGCGACGTAGGATCGACGAAGGTGAGCGCGGGTGCAGGACTGCAGGTGCGCGACGACGTCGAGCGAAGACGTCTATGACTCTGATGTTGCCGGACTATCATTACGCTTCTGTCGGCCGTAAGGGCGTATCTATCTGACATTCGTGCCACATAGAGGCGGTAATCCACGCTGCCCTGGCTGTGGGAGCGGACTCACCTGCGCTGACCCCGTGGGTGCGCGGGTGAGTAATGATGGCTCATCTCCGCCAGCAGCGTACGCTGGAACGAGGTGGTCTCGCTCGTTCGTCGATAGTAGTAACATCATCGCGGCGAAATAACTTTCCTCTCCAAAGGGGGGAAATTATATTTTTAAATAGCGCGAATTCGCATCTGCCGCCCGTCCGTCGTTTTGCTTTGTACTTAATGAAGAATGATGAAGGAGCGATCGTCAAAGGTCTTTATCGTCTTTATCGTTCTACTGCGAGTAAACCGCGAGACATTTCGTCATAATAAGTATAGCGTGTAATTTGTAAATATAGGTACCTATAATATTATAGTATGCATATAGTGCAAATTACGGACGCGCGGCGGACGACCACGAGTAAGTGCTAGAATGTAACACGATAGACGTCTGAGACGTCTAGACGCGTATACCGAACGAGATAACTGACGTTGACGTTGACGTTGACGTTGCTTGATGCAAATTAGATAAGATCGTAATGAGAAAGGAAGACGAAAGAAAGGAAGCTATCTCGTCGTTTTAGCTATCTCGTCGCGTGCTCCATCCCACCACGCGTAAATGTAGATATCGGTTACGAATTAACAGATGAGAATGGAGAGACTGCGAGAAAGGTGCATTCTTCTCGGCTTCTCCATAAATCCGAGTTCGGAATTCGGCACGCCAACCGAACCGAGCCAATCCAGTCTCTTTCTTCCCTTTAATACTAACGTCTCCATCCGAGTTCTACCGGCAGGTGAGACACGACGCTGTTGGTCGGCCTTTGCTCCTCTTCCCCCCCCCCTCTCTCTCTCTCTCTCTCTCTCTCGCTCTCTACGTGTGTGTGTGTGTGTATACATGTGTGTGTATGCGCGCGCGGCGCCTTTGTATCATTTAATATTTAAAAACAAGCCATAAATATGTCGTATCCGCTTGCAGCCCGCTTAAAACACGGCCGTCGGATTATGCGCGCGCGCGCGTAAAGGGCCCGCGGAGGACGCGCGGAGAACGCGCGAGCCGCCGACACGAAAAGTAAAACGAACGCTATGTTGAAACCTGCGAGGTGTTAATGATATTGCCCCACCCTTTGACACGCGGTCGAATTTCCATGGCGCCTCACTTGCGATGTCATATGTGATATCGAAATAGATGACGCACGAAAATATAGAATAAAAAACGTAATAGAACCTAACGATGAAATAAACAATAAACAATAAAGAAATAAAAGAGAGAAAGATCTTTATTTCGGACATTTATGAGTGTCGACGACGCCCACTCTCGATGTATTCGGTAAAAAAATAAGAGTAAAATTGAGTATTCCATGATGACACGAAGATAAAAAAAATTGTTTAAAGCGATTAATTCTTTTCTCAGGTAGCAGCTTTATATAGCCATATTTTATGATAATTTATACAGGGGAAAAAATGAGATATGTAGTACGTGTCGCGATATTATGTTTAATACGCGCGATTATAAAAGATTACATGTATAATAACCTATGAAGTGCGCGATAAGCTAAAGTATTATCAAGAAAATAAAACATCCAATTGTTATCTCACTCGACGATTCAGTAATGATGTGTAAAGGAGTCACTACCTATACACATATATACAGTATTACGAGCTCCGTGACAACCTCGCGTGAATCGATGTTCATCGGACGTGGTTGCTCGCAAACCTGACCGGCTCGACAGAAACCTGTTTCTCGAGCAAAATGGCAGTACCACGTGAATCATCTCAATCTTACCGTGCTCCGCCTTCTCTCGGTAGATGGAGAAAAATAAAAGGTTGTGCTTTACATTCGCGCGAGGAAAATTTTGGGTGCGAGGGCCATTTAAATGCCGTTAAAATCATACATAATAACAAGAAAATGTTACGCGCGCGATCGTACACCTATTTGCGATCGACTATAATTTATAAAAGATAGAAAAATAATCTAGGAATAATACGCTAGAATTAATAATAATCTTCTAATTGTCCCTTTTCTCGCTCCACTGACTTGAACCAACTTAATCAATTCCTTTTTTATATGTACGTAACGTATTAAATCACCGTGATATACGTTAACGTATGCAACGTATGCAGCGAGAGTATCACATAGAGACATCAATTTGTTGTTTCGCCTAGAGGTGGGGTGCTCGAAAACGGGGATGTGTCTCCTACGGGCACCCTATCGCGAATGGTGGAATTATTTAGTGTAGAAAACCTATGCATAGACTGTACCCACCGTGAAACCGCCCCGCCTAAACAGTGCGTTAACCGATGATTTACGAGACGCTGCACCCCGGTACCGTTTTTGCCAGCCCCTGACCATAACGCGCGCGCGGCCAACCCTTTCGCTCTGCTCCAGATCTAGTTATGCGTTCATTGTCAGAGAACCCCGACGCGACGCCGCACCGCGCCGCGCCGCGCCGCGCCGCGCCGACGGTACACGAATGCCCCGCGATGCTTATTAAAAGCCGACCTCTTCTTTCATTCGGGGCTCGAACAAGTACACCATGCAAATCGATGTACGCCGAGAATCTTCGGAGTTACGTACAAACTGAATCGCTAGCTTACGCGCGCTAATTATCATAACTAGATATATTTTAATATCGAGTGTAGTTGAATTTTCTCTCACCTTCTCCCACTAGGAATGTAATATAATATACATTGTACCTATTATATTATATACGCTATCTGCGATATTACGAGTATGTCTGATATTCGTAAAAAAGAGAGGTAAAATATTCGTTAAAAAAGGAGAAAATACTTACAAGATTTATAAAGGCTTAAAGGCTGCAGTTTCCGTACAGAATACGTACGTGCGCACGTGTATCGGGGATGCGATATTTAATTCTAAAAAAAAAAAGAGAGAGAGAAAAGTGTCGTAATAAGCATAAAGCGGAGAGCATAAAGCGCATATCGCGTTAGTATCGACAAAGAATTCAAGTGGCGAAATCGGAACGCGATTTATGAATTATATATCTGTTCGCGCGTATTCGCATATTCTCGCGTCAACATTACCAAGTACCTATACATATATGCGCATATGTACGTACACATATCGGTGCACGCGTGCACACGTGCGCATCTATGTGGATTCCGGACCATAAAAGGTGCTTATAGGTGCACGAACGGGAGTTGTACATCATTTTGACTTATGAGAGGCATTACCGTCCGTACGAGAGCTTTGCAAAGCGCGAGAGAAGGGAAGGACGAGGAGTGTGTAGAGGTGTTGCGGAGAGAAAGTACGAGGACACGTATATACGTACCGTGCGCGTTATAGCTATACGCGTATCCAGATAAACGTTAATATATTATGCCTCGAGACAGTATATATTGTACTATACACACACACACACACACACACACACACACACACATAAATATCGATAGACGTTACCCAATGACAATAGGATATGTATATTATTACTTTAAGCGGTTCTTTTCGCTTTACCGATGCTTATCCCTGATTCTCTGCTACAACAGCCGAGCTTTTTGCATTCACATTTTTGCATTCACTCTTTGCTTTCACTCTCTCTACTGCTGCATTATTTAAAACATCTATTATTTTTTACGTTACGGAAATATTACCTCTTGACTCTTGCTTATCAATATATTGCATTTAACTGCATATATTGCATTTTGTTATAATCAGCTAGGATTATTCGATATCCTCATATCTTTACTCTTTAAATATATTTTTATGCTATGGTCCTTAGACCATAATTCAATTACTCTAACTAAATTGTACTAAATTATACTAACAATTACTCTATGCATAAGTATAGTTTTTATCGTGAAAATAACAAAACGATGCTTGTACAAGTGCTGTGTAAAACTTAGCGAAACGTACCTTATTATTTATACACGTATTCAAATAGCAAAAGTGTTGCGATAGCGCGACAGATAGCGATCTGGATATATCGCAAAGAACGGGAAGAAAGAAGAAAAAAGAAGAAGAGCGTAGCATAAAAGGAGCAGCATTGAATCGTAAAAGACGGGGCCTGGTGCTACTAGTGTTACTATTATATTGCCATGATGCTGTTCCACGTTATACCTGCAATTTTCAACCCTTATCTGAAGATCCGATCGCCGCGCCGCGCCGCAACTGGGAATTCAAGTCCTATGGGACACCAAGTATCCTCAAGCTATAATGGAGATAGCGATTTATGACTAATAATAAAGATTAATGACACAATAATATTTTTGCCGTTATATTTAACAAGAAATTAATTTTTAATCTATTTTAAATATTTAGAGATTATTGTCATCAAAAATATGATTGTTACGTTACTGAAAGAAACAAATGTATATTAAGGCTCTCAACAAAGACAAATTGACTAAATGATGGGTTGTAAGAGCCGACGCAAGATCTAATATGCGGGAAAAATTATATTTAACAAATTCTTAGTCAATACATAACGTTTCGGCTCTAAATCGGGCCCCCTTCAGTGATAATAAGTCGTGCGATAATAACCACATTCGTAGTTTAGTGCACCAACGGCTATACGTATCGCTCTCTCCAGCTAGACGGAGAATGGCTATGGACGCCTTCAGAGATGCCTGACCGCGGTTCGCGTAGCACGCAGTAAGTCAATCGAATTCTATCTCTTTTTAATGTTTCTAACATTTACGGCATTCTGTAGTTCTATCGGGCCACAGTTTACTGCCTTTCGTCTCCTTCTACAATAGAAGACGACATGATTCTCGCTGTAGATTGCTGCGCTTTATAGGGCCGAAATGTTATGTATTGACTAAGAATTTGTTAAATATAATTTTTCCCGCATATTAGATCTCGCGTCGGCTCTTATAACCTTATTATTTAGTTAATTTGTTACTGAAAGAGTTAAAGTTTTCACTTTAACGCTTCATTATTTAATGATGCTTAAGATTTAAGCGCAAAAAGTTTGTATATTTCCAATTCTTTTGTTCCATTAACTGGATATTAACATTGCAGTCGTATCATAAATTTTATTTGTAATCAGATTAATCGTATTTTATATCGCATTTATTTCCCTACCAAATATGTTCGCGTTTATCATCTTTGTCTCGAAATATTACACTGAGCGAATAAAAATGCAAAAAATATTTTTAATAAATTTACATAATTCTGACTCTATAATGTTTACGTTTCAGTGTTGCGTTATTAGTAAATAAATGTTCGATAACATTACGATACATGTTGCTGTTTAATTCGGTATTGAGAACCATAAAATGGTTCTGATTTAAATATATCGAAATCTCCGGAAAAAATGACCAATGTCCAAAGACAGTAGAATGTCATTCTACTCGAGAACGAATAAAAATAAATCTTTAATAACTTTTGAGAGTATTGTAATCTAAAATGAGCATTATGTTTTCCACGGCATACGCACAAGCATATGGAAAATGTTACAACGTATTATTAAATTAAAATTCCATAAATTCAAAGATTACTTGGAATTACATAAATTGTAAATTGACCTCAAATTAGTTTATTATTTTGAAAATCAGACACAATAAAAACTAAAAACGTAATGCAAAATATAAAATTGTTTTCACTTTGCGCCGTGTGATACTTTCTTCATTCTATTATTTTCTTTATTAAGCATTTTGTAATTTTATTTTTTAAAATAAAAGATAAATCATACATTTCTTTTTCGATAAAAATTAGAATTGATATTGTTTTTGATGTGTTCAGATCATAATGCTACACACACACACACACAGAGAGAGAGAGAGAGAGAGAGAGAGAGAGAAAGAGACTGTTTTAAATAAAATTATATATACGTACATATACATATGTATTGTATATGTATTACAACATGATAGTCAACATAAGATACATTTAACTGCATTTATAGCATCAAAATTTAATACGTTGGCTTTAAAGCTTTAGTGTTTCGATGCCTGCTACTCGGGCAATATATTCTATCGCAAAATATACAATTTGAGCGGTCAAGCTGCGTGTTTCGAAACTCGATACATCTCGGAGTGCGCTCAGGGAAAAACGTGAGCGCAATAGGGGCGTAGTCAGTATGTATTCGATTTACAAACATATCGGCCGATGCAGAGAAGGAAATAAAAAAAGAAAAAGAAAGAAAGAACGCGAGAAAGTGTCTCCTTTCACCGTTATATCCTTATAACGCGATACACAGAGATATCTACAAGCATGTCGAGCATTCCCCCGTCACGCGGTAATCTCTCCTCATTGTCGACCAAGATTACGCTCTCGAGCCGTAACGCCGCAGGGAGATAACGCGCCGATAGAGCACACACATCGTTTTGGGTTTCGCTTATACACTCGCGCGTGCACGTGCGACCGCATCCCGAAATCGAGTGCTCGTGCATGGCGCACATGGCTTTCGCCATATTGCGAATCGGAGCCTCTCCCTTCTGTGCTTTATGCCTTATCTTCTTGTACGAGGGATGTCACAGCGTTCCACGTTGCAAATCCAAGTAACTCTATATATATATACAGGATGATTCAGAAATACTTGTACAAACTTTGGGGGTATGTTCTCCAAATCCACATAAACAGGACAACAATTTCATGTACACATATGTCCGGAAATGGGACTGGTTTATGAGTTATAATCGAAAGATTACATTTCAGGCCTGCACATTCACCTGACCTAAATCTATTGGATTTTTATCTGTCAATGTCCATGAATGAAGACACTTATATTAAAAACCTTAGTTTATGCAACTAAAATTGCAAATAAAGAGTGTCATTTACTATAAGCTCTTATCACTACGTCAAACAGTCACTGCTGAGATCTATAATCAACAGCTTTGGTGTTTGGACGCGGCATTACTACCCGAAAAACGGCTGTTATACCTATGCCTCAAACCGATTTAAGATTTGCCTTAAACTTAAACCATTCTTCTGCGCGATTTCGTCTAGCTTCATATCGCTGCAACCACCGTGAACACCTTCATAAATAAACTAGACTTGAACTGGAAAATTCTCCCGCACCCTGCCTACTCACTAAATGTTGCGCCTCCGGATTATTACCAATTTCGATCGATGCAGCACGGCTTGAGAGGACAACGCTTTCGAAATGCGGCCGAAGAAATGAATCAAAGAATTCTTCGCGATCCAGGAGCCGACCTTTTATCGGCACAGAATCTAACTTCTGCTTGAAAGATGACAGAAAGTAATAGATTCAAACGGCAATTAGTTTAATTGAAAAGTAAAAAAACCATTGTTGTAACCATTTTTTCTTAAAAGATATTTTTCACGAAAAAATACGGATTACTTTTTCCCCAACCTAATAAATAGATAAACAATTGAACTGAAGATGTATCACATTGGTCATGTGTCATTGTAGATGTGCTTATTCTGTCAGTTTTTGTCGAAAGTAATCTTTCGATTATAACTCATAAACCAAGCATTTCCGGACATATGTGTACATCACATTTTTGTCTTGTTTATGTGTGGAGAACTCACCCCCAGAGTTTATACAAGTATTTCTGAGTCATCCTGTATATATATATATATATATATATATACTTTTTGAAATCTATATCTCAAGATATTGCGAATAATATTTGCATTTTGTACATACACAAATTATATATATATATATATATATATATATATATATATATATATTTTTTTTTTTTTTTGCGCGCGCGCGCGCGAGTGTGTATGTGTGTAAAAACATAGACACTTCCTCGCATTACGTGTACCATTCAAAATCATTTTTGACTGCCGTATTTATTTATGCAACACACATTTCATTCAACTATTTAACATGTATCTTTATTTCCGACTTGTTCGTCAACAATAATGGTAATGTCGTGTCAATCTTAGTTCGATGATTCCATTCACTTCAAAGCGCATCGCTTTGTCACCCAACAAAAATATACATATAACGTCGTATCACTGTTGTGAGAAAAGTGAAAACAAATCGTAAAGATCGTAAATCGTTGTCGCGTCGTAAAATTTCACGGGTTAAATAAGTAGTTTTGTCAGTCGCTTTCAACTGAGCGAGAATTTATTCGTAAGAGATGGGATTTTGCCGCGGGAGAATATGGAGGGTACAAAACAGATTGCAATTCCGTGCTAATCCGAAAAGAGAAACATTTTACGAGCGTCATCGGCGACATAGAAGCGACGACGCATTATCCAGCGCATTGCTCGCATTGTCGACGTCTAACTTTATGACGCGGGCACGAAGAGCATACGGGATCTGACCCGCGTTATTTCCGGCTCCCTGGCCGCATTTAACGTTTGTTTCTACCCGTGATCCGCCAGGACAACCTTTTCAGGACATCTTTCGATGCAAGGTGAAAGGTTGTCGATGTCGGTACATGTAATAACTTAAATCCCACAGAGCTCACGAGAATCCGTTTACCGTTTAGGGGTGAAGATTTTGAAGTAACTCTTTCTCTCCCTCCTTCCTTCCGTTCCTCTTTCTTTTTCTCTTTCTCTTTCTACTTTCCGCGTATGTACACATAGAAACCTTTTATATCGTTCATATTCGACTAATGTGCACATTACCGCTAGAATCAATTTTTTTCAATCGCTATATCCTATTCTGTAACAGATTTATAGAAATAAAAATAGGCGCTTTTTATGGCTTTTCTCTCTTATCTAGAATACTATAATAAATTACGAATCAAGAAAGTTTTGAAACACATTTAATATCTTTGTATCGACAACAATAACAATAACTAATGAGTAAAGATAAAAAGATTAAGTCTTCGTGGAACCTAAGGATTCGAAATGAATATCTTAACCCTCCGTCTGTACGTCCTTTTTTTTTTGTACTCTCGGTGTGTATACGTGAATCTGTCACGTTTAACGCTATTTTTCCCTACCTTAAAGTATTTAAAGAAATCTGAAAAAATTCACAAAACATATGTCTACATTGTAGTCGACGATTTTATAATTATTTTGATAAACATCGTTTATTTAATATCTTCTGGCAGGCTGGTAGGCTTGTAAGTTTTACAGTTTTACGAGCAGATATTATTTTGGCTCGGACGCATGGCATAGACCCATGCACGTATACAGACGGAGGGTTAAGATTGCCATAGAGCAATTGGACGTAATTCTAATTAACCGTGCAAAATAATTTTGAACACAATTACAATATCACGTTGTTCGATATGTATATCCTACATAGAATAGCTTGTACGTTATGACAGACATAAAGCTATCTTGTTGAAGTAACTGTAGAAAACCTTCATTTGAGACAAATTAATTTCGCTGGAAAGAGTTAAGAGCATATAAAGTAATCGTCTTATAAATATTAACGGTCTTCCTCTTTAACTCTTTTAACTGAAATAAATTTTATTAGTCAATGGACAATCATATGATGGACAATCGAACGCATTAATAATGTCTATACATATAATCGCAAGAATATCTTGCGACACACCACTCTTAAATTTTTTATGTTCTTTGTGAGCACAAAACAATTGATTACACAATTAATTATTTAAATGAAAAGATGTCCTTTGTAAGTATTACAAACAAATTTGACCGCTAAGTGTAATCGTACGTAACACGACTTATATACATCCTTATGTAGAAAAATATATAAAGAGTCGCTTCCTATACCCTTCTTCCCTTTCCCTCCCTTCCTTTCCCCTCCCCTCTTCCACCTTCCTATCAACAAGATGGCCACCATTTTGGCAGTCAACAAACGACGATGCTTAACGTTTCCTTTATTTGTTTTAGTGTGGATACCAGGCGAGAAAAAATATGAGAGAGTATAACCCTTTTTCGTTTCTCTGACAGACAGACCGACAACCTCGAATTAACTCGTTCCCCTTTTTCTCTCGATAATTACGCGTCGACTCGACACGGAAGCCATTTTACGTTAAGAAATTGAATAGAAACATACAGGAAACGCAGCCATGCTGGTTGGCCAACCACCGAACACGTCTGCGTGCGAGCAACTCCGAAAAAGCGTTGCGTTATTATCCTGACACGCATATCCGTTCTCCGTTTCAATTTTTACTTCCTCATTTATTCTCTTTTAGCGTTTCACTCACGAAAGATTAGCCTTTTACGTCTATTCACGAAATTCTAAATTTACATAGAAAAATAAATCTCGATTTATAATAAGAAACAAAACGAGACTGTGTGCGCGCGCGCGCGCGCGGGCGAAAGAGAGAGAGAGAGAGAGAGAGAGACGAGGGACGAGGGACGAGGGACGAGACATCGTAATACAATAAAAGTAAAAGTAAAAGTAATACAGCAAAAGAATTCTGATCGTGATGGGGATATCTTAAGTGTCGTCCACGGTTACAAGAGCTCGTCATTAATTCTTACGTTCTCCACGCTCGCGGGTGGCCATCCGCGGTCCTTCCATTTTGTCAGCAGCACGTCCGATATTAATGTTTCCTTGACACGGGAAAGCGACATTGACCTCTGTCGTTGACGTCCGACTTGGAGACTCGTCTCGATCCGCTGACTATGCACGAATATGCGTCCGCGGGGTGCTAATGACGATCGATTATCGCGTATATACCGTATACCGCAGTCACCTTCCACTCCACTACTCCACATCGTTTAGTTCTTCCTCTTCTTCTCTAAACTTGTACATTCTCGCGCGTCGGACATCTCGCGCGAGGCTATTTGTTGCGAGCACCTATTAGGTGTCCGACCAAAGGTTCTCATATTTCACCGAGTTAACCGTGAAACGGGCCAATCTGACAGGACCAGTTCCACGGACAGGATAATGTGGAGGAAGTACCACGATGAGATGTGCCTTTGTCGAAAAGCAAGTCGAGTTTTGGTTCTCGAACAAAATGAAAAGAATCCTCGATCGGCGCGTTACGTTGTTTCATTGGAGACTGTCTTATATCTATACCTATAAGTATAGTTTTCATTCGAGATATTGCGCGATTTACGCCTTCAAATTAATGCATGTACCCCTACTAGATATTGACTAGCTACAACTTTACGTGCAGTGATCACGTGGCATAGACAACTTGAATTAAATTGTATGTTGAATTAGTAACTAAATATTTTATTCGCTATTACTTATTCTTCTCCTTCTTTCCTATTAATGACGTAGCTTTAAAAAAGACTTGAAAACTAATTAAAAACCTATGTATTTAATAGTATATACATATTAATAGTACATGTATATTATAGAGCGCGTCGGAAGAACGTGTCGAGAAGTAAAAACACAAAAGTATAATACAGTTCAGCACAGAGATAAAAATGTAAATTAATGACAAATGCGTTTTTCCATTATCGCGTGTTCTAAGTAAAAGACAAAAAATGGTGCACCCTCTCTCCTCTCGTCAAGCCAAAAATTTATAAGGAGATTAAAAGTTAACCCTATCCTGTTCTTCGTGGTTGAAAGACCACTCAAGGTAGATTAACGCTATAGATTTAGTATATCTATAACATTACTTGGGGGGTTTTCCGTCGATCCTACACGGAAAGAACCAAGCTGGTTGCTATGTCGTTAAAATTTCTTTGCAGCATTATCAAGTATCATCATGCTTAAGCGCGTCCTATTATACATAATTATTTTAAGATCTGTATCCAGAGTTAAATTTTCAGATACTTGAGCGAAAGCGTGCTTTCCGTTAGAAATAAACTTTCAAGTTCATACGTGCAAGTAAATATCTTACGAAGATGTATGGATATGAAGAGGTGTCAGTGTGTCGAAAGCTGCGTGCAATACCGCAAAGGCTTCTGCAACAGTTAGTCAGAAGCGTAACCCGCATTGTAAAGAAATTTTATCGTGCGCCGATGGATAATTAATAGGCAAGACTCATCATCCCGTTCACGTTCACTATGGATCACATCACATTGCGCCCGGACTACCGAAGACAGTAATTGTTTTGATTTGTAAAGGTGCTGATCATTGTGCAACCTGCCGACACAATCCACCTGTCTAACGTATGGTGGTACCTGCTACCTCTAACTATAACTTAATCACAGCCTGAGTCAGCCTCTCAGAATTCATGGTCACCCTTTCTTCTTCTATTTCTTTTCTTTTCTTTTCTTTCGCTGCCACACAAAATACACACACACACACACACGCGCGCGCGCGCGCGCGCGCGCGCACAAACGCGCCGACTCGGTCTCATGCCGAGTTACTTTTATCCACAAACACAAGTATATAATACGTCATTCCCGTCACGATGAAAGAGCAGAAAACGAAAGGAATGAAGATGAAAAGATAGGTTTCTGTTACCAACAAAAATTAAATGCCAGACATGCCTGATGCGTACGTACTAAAAAATCTTCATCTCTTGCATTTGTTTTCCTTTTTATTTCATTACTTTGCAATCTTCGAAAGATTGAAAAAGAATTGTACAATTTTCCAATATAGAATTTCCCATCGACACTTTTTGACAGTAACACACACACACACACACACATCTTTTTATGTTGTGTAGGACATATTTATTGCGCACTTTTATCGAATTTTGTCTAAATGATTTTATTCAGATCTTTAATCGGTCGAGTAAGGATGTTTTTGTTAGTTATAAAGATATTTCGTTAATAATATTGAAAATCAGAAAATGGAAAAATGTTAATTTGCATGAAATATTTTGCATCTCCATGCCTACCATTTTAATGCGTCTTGAATGCGTTCGCAACCGGGTGAAATGCCCTCGTGTCTCGCGCGCACGCCGAAAACAGGTTTGGTGACTTAGGGGTTGAAGGACGGGACTTTATCTTGGAATCTACATTTCCTCGGACATATTTCAACGTGAATCAACATCGCGCGCTATCGCTTGAGAAAGAGAGAAGAGGGGAAGAAGAGGGAAAGGGTAGGAGAAAAGGAAGATTGTGATCGTTAATCCATCAATCGGGGATCACACCTTCACGTAGCAAACCAAGAGGTATATTATACACCAGTTGTTTAGATGCTCAGCTAGTATAATAGGTCATCCTACGGGACGACCGCGATGGGTTCGAGACAGGACCGGTTAATATTATACCTCCGTTTCGCGGGTGTCCATTCACTTCCGGAACCTGCCTACAGCGTTGATGCCAAAACAGCGTTTGCTATTCAGGTCACCGTCATATAGAACAACATCGTAATGATCGATGACTCTAACATCGCATCGCCTGGATCTGCGTCTACGAACGTCTGATACTTTTCTTGGGCGAAAAGATAAGTAGATACGGCGATCCCGTTTCAGTGCGTTGCGTCTTACGAAGAATATTTGTCGTCTTATACCCAGTATTACAATATTTACGCATATATTGCTGTTTGCCATTGTTGCGCTAATATATGAATACGAGCGTAACGTGATACCTATAATCTTATAGTTTTCGGAAACACATGAGAAATGTCGAAATGTCTCATGAGAATTAAATGACAAAATTGTGCCGAATTTTTCTCGGGAACCGATGTCGATAGATCAAAAACTCGGCCACATCCAGTTAACCGAACCATGCAGTTTGCAGTTCGCCATTGTTGCGGAATCGTTCCGTGAAAACGGTGCAAACAATTTTAAAAGATCGACCGGAGATTGGCAATGATCGAAAGTGACATATCGATCGTCTCTTTTCTATAATAAGACGTGCCACGCGCTTAAAATTGCCAAAGCCTTTAAGTCTTCACCATTCAGTTGATCGAAAGAATTCTTCGACATTGTCATAGAAATTGTCTGCCCAGACTGTCTGTTATTAACAACACGATTTTTGACTTGCTCCCATGGGCCACATCGATCGTATCGGTATCGTCCAGATACGGCTCGTCCAAAATTGATCTCTAACAATAAATTTCAATCAATTTCAATTCTTTTGCCATGACAAACCGCTATGACAATACGAGGATAATTCTATAATTTGGTTCACGGAAACATGCAAGAGTGAAAAGAAAATCAATAATAGACTGTTTCGAAGTAGTCGTTTTTAATAGCAAAACAAATTCTTTTCATTCTTTTATTTCGATAAAACGTGGTCAGTGTTGCAGGATTATTAAAACATAATGGAAAAAACAAAACGGAGTAAGTAAATGATAAAGTAATGTACACTCCACATAAATCGCATCTCGAATAATATACAGTATACAATATACAATATACAATACAATAAACACAGTGATATTAGCAATATCGCGTTCGTTACTTTTTAAATCTGAATCTAAATCTAACAAAAATAATCTTAACACGTTTGTAAGATCGAGAAACGTATGTGATTAAGGAAATTAACTTGACATGATTTTCTCGCGAATTCAACAATTGATTTAATGACCAAGATATTCGTTATTGATCGATTTATTGATCGTTATCTCTCGAAATGCTCGATTCGCGAATTATTCTTACAAGTGGCCGTGATCGTAGCCATGTATTTTACTCGCCGTAAATATATCAGATTCTTACGTATCTACGATTTCGAATCGACGAGTTCTCGTCGCCTATACCGTCGCGGTCGCGTCGTCGTAACGCGCGCAACCGCCCCTCGTCCTCGTGTAGCGCACGTTTAAATAGCACCCCTTCTCCCTTCTCCTTTCTCCCTTCTCAAGAAATTTATTGCCAGGAAAATATGGAGCTTATAGAGACGAGCAAACGACTCGACAGTTTAACGACCGTGCGAATTCTCTTCTGCATCCCGCGGCTCGGCAAACGCAAACGTGACGATCGAGTACCTACTACTGCGGAAGGTAATAAAGAAAAGAGAGAAATAAAGATAGGAAAGAGAGGAGAGAAGACGACAAATCGACGACTGGGAATCATGAGCCGAGATCACAATGGTTCGCGATTATTACAATTTATTGGTTTGCGGTGACACCAAACCAACTTTAACTTACAATTAGTTGTAAAAAAGTAATGCTTCCTCATAATGTAGAATAAAAAGGTAAAACAAATCGATACGAATAGACATGTAGATCAAAGATGCAGATACAAAGTAAAAGCAACTAAAACAAATTTCGCTTAAAAACTAAACAATTTGTACAAAACTATTTGGACGCGGGCGCGTGTGTCTTTCAACTCAAGAAAAACTTAAATTCTAATTTCTTAATCTCCAATTAAGTGTCGAATTAAATTATAAAAGAGACAAAAAACTACTATTCATTATCCCTAGCTATAATTCAAACAGAGAGAGATAAGTTTGGTCAATCTACTGAATATAAACCGATATCATAAAAGATATTGCAATATTGAAACTATTTTCGGTGAAGGATTCCTCTGTCGTGTGTGCCCGTCGTTTAATTTAATGACTATTATTATTACTATTATTATTATTATTATTATTATTATTATTATTATTATTATTATTATGTTGTATCCAATTTCAATTCTTTATAAGACATAATGCCTTACATAGCCTGCTAATCACTATTTCAGCTTTTATAATTGATTTTGATTATAATTGATTTAACTGACCGTTTTCTCCTACAATTAAGAATTAAAAAGAAATAAAGAATTAATTCAACTGCTACTTGAGTTAATTCAAAGTTGATAAATATCAAGGATCAAGTTGATAAAGTTATTGATTCGTGCACCGTTTAATTTCAATTCTTCTAACCCTTTTACTTTTAATCAATACGATAAGATTACGTGCGACCAACTAGAAAATTTTCCCATTCCATATATTAGATGTCTAACCGTTTCCAAAAATGGACAATACTTCCATGGAAAAAAGATACTTTTCTATGCGAGATCAGGTAGGCAGATCCGCGGGAGGTCTTTCGCAAGACTATTACCAGAAAATAGTTCGACCTATGACATGAATGGGTTACGAAATTGAGGTTTTAAGTGCGGCTGGGATATTCGGGATAAAAAACTCGTAATTCTCCGCGAAAATCCCGGTGGCAGCCGCAGCTGCCACTCGAAAAGGTCAGATTGTTCACGCACCTGAATCGCCCCTTCCGAGGCGTTATGGGGTAAAGTTCCGAAAAGAGTCCAATATCCCGCCCGGTTATTCGCTTGATTACGCGTAATGATGGCCGATTGATAGCGGGAAAGCCATGGATCGTATTACTCGCACAGGTAGGCGAAAGAAAATTCAATCTTTTTACTTTCGAAACTTTTACACAGGTATCTAAAATAAATCTCCTTATACTCGTTTCGTCGAAAGAACGGAAAGCTTAACTCCATTTTTTACAATTTATCTATAATTAGAAAAATTAGTTCCATATACATAAGTATAATACAAAAGTATTTGCGCTGGAACAATATATATACTATCAAAATTAAATCACTTTATTTTTGCGAAATCTAGTCAAGGAGATTACGTGCAGTTTCCATCTAATGGAAGATGAAGTTTCCACCTAAAGAGAGGAAGCTGAAAAGACGCGAGTAAAGAAGTTAGCCGACATTTCCGATATTTGCCAATGCATGATGGTAGCACCCTTAGTTCTAAGGAACAATGACTACTCTGATGATGACAAACGTCTCGTAATCCGATACTCGGCCATATGCCGTGAACGACCCTCTGAACGGCATCCATACTGATACATACCGAAGTGTGTGCATGTACATGTCATGCAACCTTGCGACCAATAACGAAGCGAAACAACATCATCGGCCAACAAAAGAGGCCACGACCTGAAACCCCGCGGCTCGATACAAATGTGCAGATACGCCAGGTTATAGAGTTACACGTTGAGGGCAAGGCCCTCGACGCGACGGGGTGAAAAAGCGCGGCTTCTCGCGGCTTGAAACTCTCCCTTCCCTATTAACGTGAAATTATTTTTTATTATTAAAGAGCGAGAGGGAGAGCGGGAGAGGATCCCAGGGGAGAGAGAGGGAGAGAGAGAGAGAGAGAGAGACTGAGAGACTAATTATTACTTTTCAATTAATTTACAAAAAGTATAGTTGCAGTGGAGCAATATATCAATCATGGCTTGGCTTATTTTATTTAGTTTATAGCTTACAATTAGTTTGTAGCGAGCGAATCAACCTTGTTTAATATTAATCATGCACATACGTGTATGTACGTACATATGTGTATATATCTAACAGCAAACTAAATTATATTTTCTATAATTGTCAAGTGGACATATCAAAGGTAGTCGATTACACGAGGTATAAAATTCAAACGAGATGGCTTGATTGCATCCTTTAATTGTAAAAGATACTATCGCTCAATGTCTACACATACTTGATTAAATTGGAAAAAGTGTTCCTTCAATATCAAGCACCTTTTAATTACTCTGAAATTTTTATTACCCTGAAATTCCTAATTTTAGATACAGGTGAATAGACGGTGAATAGTTCGATTCTTTTCCACAATGGAGCATATTTTCCATGTATAATAGGTACGTTAAAAGTTAATTACACTCAAATACAAATTACTCTAGCTCTCAACTCTGGACCGACAGCCGTCGCGTCAGTCAAAAGAAAGAAACGTCGACCGGATGACGGGTTTTCAGACCAAACCTATCAAGTATAGGTCATAAACCGATACGCAGCCGGCAGCAGTAACCGATCATATTAAATGCATGTGTAATTATCGAATCGTTAAGTTCCCATTCTGACAAGCGACAAACAAATTAATTGACAAATTGCCCTTCGTCAAGCTCGCTATCTCTGTCGCAATGCGACAGTAAAAACAATCTCTCGTATTATTGAAAGTATTGAAATTATTTAATATTGGCGCGACGCGATATTTTTCAAATATCACTAACCTGAATCTTGATATCGAATCAAAGACTATTGCAAAGTCTCTTATAAGAGGATAAATTTGTTTCACACTTAACATTAGCATCGTCATTGTCATTGTTTACCTATTATCCTTTTTATTCTGATGTCTGATAGGACATATCTGTCATATCAAAGCTTCATTTCTTAACGACATTATCGCGCACTCCAAACCAAAAATCATTTACAACTGACGTTCGAAAATGCTTCGAATATAAATTATGATAAAGAAACATACTCTTGAAATGTTTGAAATAAATTCTGCATGCTATTTTGATAATTTTATGCTAGATTAAAAGTAATTACAATTACTATATACATATATACATGTATATGTATGTCCTACACCAATTTTCTGCGTATTTGGTATTATATTACGTACAATTGTCCCAAGGTTAAGATTTTACATTTATTTCTGAGCACATTCTTTTAAAACACATGATTTTCTTTCAAGTTTAAATTCAACAAAGAGATGGACAGATTCTCGACGGTCCTCTACATAGGAATTAACAAATGATTCCACAGCACGACGATCGTCCAGTCGGGCAGTCGCCCAATGGAATTATAGGCTAATATGGGAAAACAAAGGCTATTTATCGAGATGGACGAACAAACGATACATTGAATACCGTGGCGAATGCTTTGGTCATGATTCGAGTTGAGACTCGATGCGTTTCGCGCGTACGCGCACGCAAACGCGACTGATCCGTTCAGAGTCTCAAGTCCCAGGCGTAGCTGCGAATGAGCGTAGGCTCTGCAAGATCCTCTTGAAGATTCCTCGGACCCTTGAAGAGGCAGTAACGGCTGCATTTGTCATGATTAGCCCTTTTAGTCATGGTGACCCGCCATTATGCCCGTCCCAGCGACGCGACGCGATCCTGCAGTCTACATCAGGAGAACCCGCTGATCGCCATTATTAACAGGCCCGGTAGAGAGATATTCTCGATCTTGACTGCGTCTTCTCGCGCTGTTGTATTAAAATTTCAACATCTACTGCGAAGGCAGGTTAACCCTTTTAGAGGATAAGGATATTAAACGAAATAAATCTGTCTTCTTGTATTAGAAACGTAGTCATTTGACATGGAACGTGCGTGTGTGGTATGTGCGCGTGCGTGCGTGAGTGCATATAAGTTTTTGGTTTAAATTGATATCTATATTGCTATTTCGCTATGTCAGATGACATGATGTGTATTGTATTTGTCTCTCGCCCAATAATAAATTTTACCATAATTCGGGAAACATTACAACGCTTTACAATGTATAAGTATCTATAAAGCATATTGAAGTTTGCAAAGTGAAACAAAACTTGTAATCAGCATTAGAAAGCGGATGTGTGATTGCTGCACAGTTGGTAGAATATCATCTGAGAGCTTGTCGTAAAATTATAGTTTAATGATCTAGTTTAGTTAAAGGTAATTGAAGCGCAACGTGTACGTGCATACACAAACAAACAAACACACACACACACACACACACACACAAACAGAGAAATAGAGAGGGAGAAAGAGAGGGGAAGGAAGGGAGAGAGAGAGAATAGACGCAGAAACTTCATTAGGTAATTATACTATGTTTCATTACACATTTATATATAGGTACTGCAGTCTTATGAATTTTTCTTCTAATATAAACGTTATGTTTATGTTCATATGTATACTAATATAAACATGAGATAAAAATGAAATATTTCTAGAGCTGTCAATACTGCCAAGCTTAATTGGTGCTAAATTGATATCTATCATATAATAGAATTATGTGGATTTATAAATAAAACACGGAATTATATATAAATAAAAGATACAATTTCTAATTTAACAAAGTTTGGCAATCAAATACAGAGATTACACGCATAAGATATGTTTTAAAAGACAAAAATTTACCAAGTATTTGTTAGCTATTAAGACCGCTTTTTACAATATATGCATGTACATATATAGTTTAAGTCCACTGTAAAGCCCCTATAATCAATGCAATGTGATTTAAATAATTTGGAATTTCGGTTGAGAGAAACGTCTGACTACCGTTCACCGCTAATAAAATAAACAGCCTATTATCTGCGGGCTCAAGCTTAATGTGTTGCCACACTTTCGAGATATAAAACCCTCTGCGGATAATCCAAAATAACAACAACGGAACTTCTTTGTCCGCGTACACACACTACACACCTCGGGCTGTGCGCCAACTACCTATGCAAACAACAGCTAGCCTATGCTACAAACAGCCTTATCTTGTTGTGTTGTTCTCGTACGTTTACGTATGTTTTATAAATAGAAACGTAAAACGTAAAACGCTCGACATACGAGATGGAATATTTTGTAAAATATATTAACATCAAACTCGTTGTAGAATGCATAACTAGGTATATGCAAATTTAATTTCACATCATAAAGATATTTACGTGCCAGTCTTTCGACTGGCCGTATATAAGTTCTTCTCGTATATCATGTAATTTTTTTATCTGGCTAAACATCTTTGTCAATTTCAAATTCAATTACAAAATATATGCATTAATTTAAATTAAATTACAACAACTGATTACACGTGTAAATATTTTATATACTGAAAATAATCTTTCACACATTTTATTAATATTCTATTTCTTTTTAACTATTTAAAATTTGTTCCATATATTTATTATTTATGATATTTTTATAGGAATGTATCGAATTTTGCAATACGATTTGTTGTAATACATTAAAAGGGGCCTGCTCTTAAACCCTATATAATTTGAAATTACGCAAGTTATAAAGTTAAAAATACAGTAGCATACACAGAAAATAAAGCAAATTTAACGAATGCAGCACGAATCAATGTGGTCACAGCTTGAAGCAACGAGCCGAGAGCTCCTCTATTGCTGCTCTCGAAAGGAAAACGAGAGTGCAATCATTCGAGAAATTAGGGACGACTCTTAGCGGAGAGTCGACAAGCTGTAGGTGTTATTTTAGGTGCCCCGCACACAAAGCATCGCGGCTAAGTGAGTCGAGCCCGAACGAACGAAATAAAAAGGGCAGCAATGGATACGAAACAAACCCCCTATCTAACGCTATTTAAAATTACCGCCGATAGATATACCGCCATCGTAAACGTCCCTATCGCGGCCAATTATGTATACCTGCCTTCGCAAGTACAAATCTCACGTGCACGGCCAAATAATTACAAAATTTCTTCAACACCACATCAATTTTTATATAACGAGTAATATTAATAAAAAGAAATATATGATGATGCAGCCTCATCGAGTGTGGGTACATATATATATTCTTCCGTTTATAGATGAATATTCCATAATTGTACCGTACGAAATAAATTGAGAATATAAAAATGAGCAATAATCAATATATATAACATTTTTAGGGAAAAACAAAAAACCAAGGTTAATTTGATTTTCAGTGATAGCCTTAAGCTAATAAGACACACATAAGTAAATCCAGAATTTGATGATTACATTTAAATTTAATGTTGTTTCTGATATAATAAATGGACGAGAAGAAAACGTTACACGAATCCATCAAACTAATATTATCAGATTTCGAATATTTATTATTTCATCTACTCTCAGTGTTACTGAATCCAGGATCAAGGACGCGTGTGTGGACGTGGCATGGAGCTCGTGATTTTTGTCTGTTCCTTACTTCTCGCATCTATTTCTTTTAAACTTGCAATTAGGCATCTACATCTACATCATTATCGCTGGGATTAAGTAAATGTTCGATCAAGTTATTAAGTGAACTTTGATGTGCGTTTTTTCACGAAAGAGAGACAAAAAAGAATACTATAATCAGTCATGTCAAAAAACTAGATACTTTGCCTTATCAAATGATAAAAAATTTATCTTATTCCATCCCATTGCAAAAACTTACTTCATTTCTGAATATTAAAGTGAGAATTTTTGTGTGTGTCGAATATTTATTAATACATGTAGTAGTATTAATACATGTAGTAGTATTTGAAAATGACAAAACTAACAATAAGATAAATATGTTTTTTGAAACTTAATAAACGAATTCTTTAATAAGCATTTAACTTATATTCACCGTTATACGCTTCCTAGAGAGTTTAGAAAGTAGTCTATCGAATTGACTGATCGAACTGAAATTTCAATATTTACGGAAATGTCACACTTGATCGGATTATTTTGAAAAAAAAGAAAGAGGGTTAAATCAATTATAAACTTATTTATTTATAGTTCATGATATTAAAGGTTGTCAAAATTTGAATTATGCATCTTAAACTTTTTGTCCAATATATCCGGTTTTTTATGAATCCGCCTCATGGCATTATGCGCCAGCGAATATAAAATTCATTTTGACTCGATAGACTCGACGATGAGTAGCAACGGAAGAAAAAAAAAGGAAGAAAAAGAAAAACGTGTTTTCCGCGCGGCAACTTTGCAGTTTCTCACTCTGGGAGCAACCAACCCATGCAGCCTGTTTTATATTCCTTGTTTATAGAAACAACTGCGAAACACGACACCCCCGTGGTAGTCACCCCACCGCCTCTACAACTCGCCCCTTTGTGAAGGTCTGCTCGCTCGCAAAATCCCAGAAGCGTCTATTGTTGGCGCAACGGCGGCGCTACGTTGCATTCTCGTCGAAGGATCGATCGTCGAAGAAGAAAAAAAAGGAAGAAGAAACGTCGGTCCTTCATTATGGAATTACGTAACTGTAAATTGAGCAAATACAACGGGCGCCCCTTGGCCCGCAGGCCCGAGCTTGCATTTTGCCTGCGCCACCGGGCCCCTGCATGGCCTGAATATCGAGTTACGAGCAACCAACGTAACTCCTATCTGAACGAGACATCTAACGAGAAGAAGTTCCCGGGATGCAGTAAGCGCGTCACCTGAAAGAACAGGAACAGTATCGTTTGTGTTGCACGCGCGCGCATGCATAAGGAAAGGTATGAGGAAACGTTACAAGAAATTCTCAAAGTGCGCGAGTCTTTTACAAAAAAGTAGTCGTGTCCGCTACCATTGCACTAGTTGTCGCAACTGTAATTCAACTATTGGAATCGTATAAATCATATTTCTTATACGTGATACGTGATAAACACTCTTTTCCTCATACCATACGGATACCTTGTGTATTGGCGGCAGAAAACAAAAGCAAGACACACACACACACACACACACACGTCTATCATGTCGCTAGATGCGTGTGATCGATTAGAATTGCTCTTGCTGGTAATCTTGAATTTTTACATCTTTTCACCCCAATACTATTATCAATACTATTATCCAGGTAAAAATATTCATTCAAGTACTAAAAGTATTCATTTAATTTATTTAAGTGTGCCGCTGTAATACTCCTCCGTATCTTTTAATTCAGCATAATACGACTCGAGTTCTGGAGACATTTGAGATGTCTCGTTGTCAGCGAACAAACATCTCTCCTTGATACAGGAGATTCAAATCCGTATTAAGGCGAGACACACATCGATCGGCACAAAAGAAACTCACGAGATTGGAAGCGCATTGGCTGCTAAGTGGAGCATTTACACTCCGAAATTCGCACCGCGTCACACCATTGAGGTCAGATTAGCCTCAGTCAGGATTACGTAGGTCGGGAGGAGTGGTTGGTCGGTATACGATCTAATGTCGAGTGGCGAGTGGCGAGTGGCGAGTGGCCAGTGGGATACGAGCCAATTTCTAGGACGCTACGGGACCGAGTGCGTCCGGCGTCTTGCACGATTTGCTTTCGCAAGATTGTCACACAATCATTGTGACATCACTGACGAATAATAATGCTAATGTACATGCATTCGGGGTCGGTTGACGAGATGGCTATGATCCTGGTGTAAGCCGTCGCGCGTCGCGTCGCGACTTATTTTTTTCGCTTCGTACTTGGAGAACTTGAAACGATAACGATATCGTATCGTTAATTATAATTATTGACTCCTTCAAGGATAATCAATTGCGTGCGAATAAATTAGTTATTGCACAAGCCATCGCGTCAATATCGCGCGGCATTAACATTATTATTCATGTTTCCAGCAAATTGATGTACGTACGACGCACAAATATTGCAAAAAGTAAATATTCATTTCTAAATAACAAATAAATTTTACGTTTTAATTAACATGTCGCTGCATCTAGGGAGAAGATAATTTAAACATCGTTTGCAGCTAACGATAATAATTGAATATCGATCGATTGCGCAGAAGATCGTGAGTAGGGGCTTCGATCGATAAAGAATAACGCCAATGAAAAATGTCGGTGGAACCAATCAGGGGGGGGGGGTTTGCAAGTCGCTGGGTTTCCCGTGACAGGATTTTGATGGTATTGTACCGGTAACTGGGAATGACACGCGAGCTTCTCCCACAGAATGCGTCATAGGATCCTGGAGGACTAATTTACAGGGCGGCGGTGTAGAATAGCGACATTGATGGATACAATTGTTGCCCGTATTGTGCCGGTTATTGTGACGCGACAATCGAGATGCGTGTCCTTATTGTGTCCGCTTGTTTGTGGCTCGGACGAACCACGTATCACGCACGCTCGTCTTTCTTCTTACAGGGAAGATGTACGTGCATGTGCACGTTTCAAATCTCTCGTTAAAAAAAAAAAAAAAGAAGAAGAAGTATCTTTTACTTGATATATGTATGGTATCTATGTATATTTGTACAAAGTACAAATCCACGAGAACAGATAGCCAATAAAACGAAAAGGAATAAATAATTAGAGCTACGACTGAACTACTTACGCGAATACCGGTTGATATTATAAACCCGATTACATATCTTCCTTGATCGCTTGACCGTGCCATGTAATTAAAATACAGAAATTATTTCTTTCGCGGAGAAAAATGTTTTCATTACGTCCTAATTTAAATTTCTCGAGTTTAGTTCCATCGTGATAATTATACTATATATACTATGTAAGTCGACGAGAACCGGATCTGCGAAAGAAATTGTGATTAAGACGAACATTTTTGCCCGAATATTATCCTTGCGAAATTATAATTATTCATAACCTTAGTGCGAGACGCGGCATATCATATGGCCGCGAGATATTTCATTAGGCATATTTGCATGCGGCTATAAGTCTCGCCACGGCGCTTAATAAATTAAAAATGAGTTTCCGTGACTTAATTGCAACGCTCTAGATTCTAAGCGAATCCCACAATAATCGTTTTCGATAAATAAAGTTGCGTTAATTGCCGTCGCGATGTCCGCGCGAAATGAGTACGCCTACGCGAAGCAGAATGCAAAATGGCGGGAACCATTTCCTCGATGGTAAAGAAAACACGTTTTAGTTCGGCCTACTTTATGTTTCCTGCTTACGCGCTGCTGCACTGCACATCTTAAATGTATGTATGTCTTTTATGTACCTATACGCGCGCGCGCGCACATACCTATATGTACACTGTGTACGCACATCATACACGTGTACATACAATACACAGCTCCTTCTTCCTCTCTTTGAGAAAGCTTACCAGAATGTAGCCTTTTTCCTGAGTCATTGATAAAAATTGCAAAATCCCAATTTTGCAATTTAATTTGATTTTGATGTAATTGATTAATTATGTAGACTATGAACCTATGTAGATTATGTACCTTATGTACCTCATTTTTTTTACTTAAAAATTAAAAATTTTCACATTAATGATTTTGCTATAAGAGGGACAATACATCAAAACAACGGAAAATGCATAAAAGAATTTATGCAAAAAAGAATTATGCCAAAATTTTGACAAAATATATGTGTAAACTAATCCAATTCAATTCTCCAAAAAATTTTTCAAATTTTGACAAAATAGGTGTGTAAAATAATTCAATTTATCTGAGAAAGTAAAAACATTAAAATGTTTAAAATTACACATATTTTGGCACAATTCTTTTTTGCGTCAATCTTTTTTCTTTAATTGTAATTTTGCATTTTTTGCGATTATAAAATAGTGAAACAATTTATTCACTTATTCGATTTTGTTTTTACCTTGGACGAAAAGAAATATCGTCCTTCTTACGCTTTAATCGCTTGAAAACAAAAAGAGACATTTACTTCATTTTTTTACTTTTAAAAAGTAAAAATTTTCACATTTATGATTTTGCTATAAGAGGGACAATATATCAAAACTATAGAAAATGCATACAAGGATTTATGCAAAAAAGAATTATGCCAAAATTTTGACAAAATATGTGTGTAAAATAATCTAATTTAATTCTAAAATAGTGAAACAACTTATTCGATTTTTATATAGATAAGATTATCATTTAAAATTTGTAGAGATAGAAAGAAAAGTAAACAGAGACTGATATTTGAAATACACCTTTACCTTTTTCTCTTTGTAACACTCGACACTTGAAAGCAGTTCTCTCTCTCTCTCTCTCTCTCTCTCTCTCTCTCTCTCTCTCTCTGCCCCCCCCCCGTATTTTTTTATAAATCTATATTAGTAATAGGAAAAAGAAAAGAGGAAAAGACATCTCATTGTAAAAACACTAGAAATATAAGAAAATTCATTTAAAAAATCATGTAAGAACGGATTCGAATCAAGATAGAGTGTTTCCTTGCACGAGGAAAATGCACAGAGCAGACGTGTGTGTGTGTGTGTGTGTGTGTGTACATAAATATATGTGTGTATGGCTACAGGAAGAACCAGAGCCATGCCTGACAATGGAATCGCATAAACTGCACGTCACCCTGTTGTGTGTAAACTCGTGGGGCGCAGCGCGCGACAATTGGTGACAACACGTCGACAAAGCGTCGGAACGAGCCAAAACGAGTCGAAAGAGCTGTGTGGCGAATGGCGACGGATTTGAGCTGGCGATAACGCGAATCAGCTTTATTTACAATACATCGGTAGCTTTTGATTGTTTAATACACTTAGGTAATAGGTAAGTCTCAAACAAAATTCGATATATAATGTATAATATGTCGACGACAAAGTGTCACTATAAAACGTTGGAAAAGAGAAACTTTAATTAAATGGAATCGAAATACAATTTCACTTTTATAATGATAACGACGCGATATTCATTCCTTGATTATTGTAAAGAAGAAATCATCATTTTTCTCGTTTTGCGTTTAGAAATAATATGATACGAGCGCGATGACCCTTGATCGATATCCGTTTTCATTGTAAAAAGTATATTAAAATTTGGATGGAAATTTGCACACATTCAATTTGTTATTATATCTCAAGTTGTACAAATTCAAGAGACGTTCGTCGACGACACTGGATGCCCTGGATGGTGGTGGTTCCCGAGCGAGTCATTAATCACGACTGCGAGTCCCCGATTCTCCGCGTCACGTCAGAAGTGGTATTGTGGAGACTGTGGTACTAGTGGTAGAGGGGCAGCGCGCGGGGAGAGATAGAAAGAGATCGTAGCACGCTCGCGCGGCGAGCAAAAGCCTCGAGGTGAGTTTCTGTATGGCGAGGATAGCGAGCAATAATAGAGCCGTAACCGTAAGCGGGCGCAGCTAATAGTAATAATGTTAGAGCCGTGCGACATACGTTGTGGGTTGTGGGTTGTGGGGGCAGTACAATTACGAACGCACACGCCGACGCGGTCGTGCGTATATCTGCTGCCTGCCTGCCTGTATATATTGTACATATGTATGTATACACATGCGCGACGATGCGTCCGATGCGATGTGCGACGACGACACACACGCAACGCGGCACACGGCGCGCGGCGGCGGCGACGGGGAAGGGTCCGAAAACAGCACACGGCCATCATCGGCAGATCACAAAAAGAGAACGTTCAACGTACAACCAGCCGACTTCTTTCTTTCTGCCTGGGTGCATTTGTCAAATCTGGCAGCAGCGACATGTCCCACAAACTTGACCGTACCATTCTCGCGCCATTCTCGCTCCGACAAACTCGAACGCTATCGCTCTTTAGCTTGTTACTGCTACTTACTCCAGACGCCGCGCGCCGCGCCGGGCCGCGCCGGAGATTGATTCTTTGCCATGGTCCATGGACTCCATGGTAGCACGGGGGTAGCACGCATAGGGCGAGAATATAGTGTGTGTTTGCTTGTCCGTCGATGAAAATCTCAGTAAAATCACACCTATACGATCCTACGAATTGCTACGAATGCACCACGTTTCCGCACGGTTTTTTATCACGCAGCATATCATCTCTGGTCGCTTCTTCGGGCGCGGTTAAATCTCATGACATAAAGCATAAAGGATGGTCGAGTCTTCCTATAAAGTCTCGAGACGAGACTTTCGACACGAGCGAGTTCGAATGTCGACATTCGCGGGATAAGACTGTTCGAATGATCTTTTCGCGTCTCGAGCAAAACGGCGCGAATACGCGTACGCATGTGGCGTGTGTACCTTTCGTCTCTTTCGATTAGCACGGTGCAACAAACGAGAACCGCCAAATCATTTTTGCACGCGAGAGAGAACGCGACACAATACGAGCGATCGAGCGTGAGGGATGAGAGGTGGATCGTGGATCGGTATCTCTCCCCTCGCCGCGCCACGCCGCCGGCCGGGCCGCCGGGAGATTTGCGTCCGTCGCCGTCGTCGGTTTCTGTGTGGTAAACACGTTGTGTTAGCGAAGGTAACGATGGCCCATCGCACCATTGATTTGTGGCTCTATTAGTTCTGGGCTCGTCGGGTTCACACCTGGCCGCTTTCCGCCTTACGCCTGAACCTCCCTTCCCCCCCCCCCTCTGTGTGTGTGTGTGTGTGTGTGTGTGCGCGCGCGCGCGCGTGCGCGCGCTATCCGCGATAAATCCAAATTACTTCTTCTCCAAGAACCCGTCAAAGTCGATCTACGTTCCGACCATGACGCGCATTTTCACGCGTAGAGAAATGAATCGCGCCAAATTTAGCCAAATGGCAAGTACATAAGTGAATCTAATTGACGTAGATGCACAGTTGGTACACGCAGCATAGGTTTGGAGCTTAAATTTAGATATTAATTTGCGCAGTCAATCGAGGACTCTCATTGTTAGTAACTGTGTCAACTATCATCAATTATCACGGCAAAAATTAGGAAATATAGGTAGACTAATGATATCGTTCTTGTCTCTATACGTATTACTCAAATCACTTTCCCGTTCAAAGATATCTGTCATCTACATATATGCCATGTAAAAAGTTCAGTAGATTAATTACCAAAATGACTCGACATATACACCTTATAGAAAAAAATTAAACTTGATTTAGAAAATTACTTTACATTTTTCTATCAAAGCAGAGAACATCTCTTGATATTAAAAATCTAATTGATGAAAATACCGCAATGACTTTGTTGAGAGCAATTTCAAGAATTACTTTCATAATATAAATATCTTGTTGCAATTTCTTTGTTTCTCTAACATTGTGATTTAACAAAGAAATAATCCTCCTTCTTCGCCAGTAATTCAAATAACAACGGGAAAGTAAAAGTCGACACTAACTGGCAAGTTGTAATTTATTATCACGACGTTTCGACCGTCTCTTTCGGTCCTTATCAAGTGTTAAAAAATATATAATTATAATTCATGCAAACGATTCAGTCCTAGCATTGTACCAACAAACAAGTCCAGAACTGAAAAATATAAATATATACATAGGTAAATTATAACGAAGAAAGATTACAAGTTTTAAGTAACTCACAAGTTTGCGCGTCAAAATTGAAGAGAACGATACGAGGAAAAACATGTCAGCAACGTTCGGGAGACAAAGGCACACTGATCGAGATCAAATATAATTTATTATTATGTCGTATGCCCCAGTCAAATTGTCAGTGTCTTTCTGAAGGTTGATAGTATTGATGTTTTGTTTAATAAAAAACATTTCCGCGATCTCGCGCTTTTTGACCTGTTTCTCACGATGTAATACTTCTGCGATGTAATACTACAATGCTAGGACTGAATCGTTTGCATGAATTATAATTATATATTTTTTAACACTTGATAAGGACCGAAAGAGACGGTCGAAACGTCGTGATAATAAATTACAACTTGCCAGTTAGTGTCGACTTTTACTTTCCCGTTGTTATTGTGATTTAAAATAATCAAGTAATGTAGATGTCGAAAAGTTTTATGTTAGTAGTTAAGACTTTTTTTGCAAAACCTTTCAATATTCCAGTTCGAAATAAGTAAATGTTATTCGCTCATTTTGCTGTTGTGTGCATGCTTAAGAACGATATCTGGACAGCTGCCAATTACAGACTTTGAGGTAACCATTTTTTTTTTTGCCATATACATACACATATATAAAGCAACGTACAATTATGTATATGTATATGTATACATATATGAATCGAAAATAAAAAATAAAAAATAACTTATTTGATAATGTTTTACGATGTCATGAAATATATACAAAAAAAAAAGGAAAGATTTCCATCGGCGCGCGGGGCGGCGGCGGTACGGCGATGAGAAAAGGGCAGGACAGTCCACACTGTGTTGACTGTCGAAAGATGCCGATGAGGATGAAAGCATCGCCCTTGCGAGACCACCCTCCGTGAATCCGACCAACTATAATTAGATGAGGACCTGCCTGCTCGAAATATAGCACCCGTATAAACAACCCTCGATAACTTTCAAGCTAACAAGTTGATAATGAGAGCCGCTTCTGCTGTTTTATGTCGGCGAGTGGAAAACCAGAAACTGAATCGTTTTTTAAGTGTGTCATAGACATTGGTATGACAGAGATGTGACTTTCCGGAAGATCGTAACAACCGCACCAACCGCACCAAGTTTCCTTTAATGTAGAAAAAATGCAACGTCTTATAATACTTGATCAAAAACTCTACTAATTAATAATGATAAAGCGATACGTACGATATAGATATATATAAATATAATTATTCATAAATTATTGTAAATATTATTATCTACATTGTTCAGATGTTGCTGAAATTAATTTTTCTGTAAGAAAAAAAACCTTTACATGTCACGTGTGTGTATATATACATATATTTTTGACGTGTTTCTATTTTCTAAATATTTTTTTTTCTTGTTGCGTGCATGATATTTTAACAATTTGCTTTACTTTATTTCTTGCCTAATATTTCCCTCAAAGAACATAGACTAGCTTCTTCCTCGAACTCTCGATGGTAAAAGCTGGGAAATCAGGATAGGACCCTTATGGTTCATACAGGGCTAGTGAGGGCTAGAGTCGGCGTTCTCTGTAGTTCGATCGTGGGCGGGGCGTCGCGGTACACGGCGCGGCGTCGTGTGTTGTGAAGCAGAGATTGTCAATGAACGGTATTGTTGGTGCGCCGCCGCTCTGCGGAGGTGAATAATAAATGGCTGCGCTGCCATGTTCCAGGGACGCATGGATATCAGTTGACATTCTCCTTACCTTACTTTCTTTCCTCTAGTGTACCATTCCCTACCATTCGCTATCATCCGCTACCAATGCTACCATTGAATCGGCGCGCAAGACTCTCTGTTTCTCGTAACTTTTCGACACTTACCGACAAAATATGGAAATATGGAAATATGAAAATATAGAAACATAGAATCCATTGACATAAGATTCGGCGTGCAGTAAAAGAAAATATCCGGTATGCGAGCGAGATAGGACTCTTAAACGTGTTCTTGGTCGAAAAACCTTTGAACCATACGGATCACACATTCTCTCTTTATATCTTTACATTATCATTTGCCATTTTTTAAGAAAGGAATTATTATTCCATTATATGACGCTCTCACGCAGCCGCAACTTGGATAATTGTTTTTATTTTTTATAAAATATAGAATACAAATGCTCCACGTTCGAGTAAGTGCGCGGTCGGAGAAACTCTCTCCTGTGCGACTTACATACCGCGACACGTGACTCACGTGACATGTGACATGAATACAAGTTTATGACACAACGTCCTCCCTCCAAGTATTCGTGCGAGCGACCGGTTAGGATTTCACGGTCACGGTATCGACAATATCGATCATCGTCTTTTCATAATTGAGCAGATTTAGTGTGTTTTACGATTGCACATTATCGTCACGCGCGTCACTCACAAAATTGTGCCGCCACCGCGTGCGATCACCGCGTGATGCTTCGCTCGAATCCATAGGGGGGAAATAAGAAAGAAATAATGAATGTGCGACTTATGTTTCACGGGACATCGTCCGGTTAACCATTGTGTCGCTTGACATCCGAAAGATCGAAGATCAAGAGCGGGATGTTGCTACATGCGGTAGCTTCCGCTCTGGGAAACTGAGCCCTCAATGCCCATCGTTTAACCGTGACGCGCGATGAAGATTACCAATTCACAGCATTGAAACTCCCATGGATTCTTTAGTATCATTTTTTAACCATTTCCTTTTTTTTCTCTTCCTTTGAAATCAGCAGGTTTCGATGCGAATAGGCAGAATTTAATTTTCCAAAACTTCAAAACCCGTGTCTTTTTTTAATGCTAATTGTCGTTGTAGCGATGCGAACAAACGCAACTCGAATCTAATATATGTACAAAATGTCGGCAAAAAAGAAACGATACAGTACTATGGGTGCGTTCGCGCTATTAGCGCTATTGCATTATTCTATTTATATCTTTATTTGCTCATTAGATGTAAAACAAGGATAGAATGACGCGATAGCGCTATAATAGTACGCTCCGCGAACGTATCCTATAAATACGACGAATTTAATGCAGAAAAGAATTAGTGCATGAAAGGTTTGTAGAAGGTGCGATTGATAAAACATATGAGAGAGAGAGAGAGAAGAGCGAAGAAAAATAATTCCCTTCATTTCCCTATGAATTAAATGCATTCTTGGACACTACCGCATGCAGTATTATACTGCAGCGTATAGAGTCCACGAGAAAACAAAGTTTCGCAGTGAAAAGGAAACGTTTCGCTACTTTTTACAATTTTACATGATGATAATCTTTCACAGGGATACAAAGCAATAAGAGATATAGAAATACGGATAGAATAAATTTATCTTATTTATCCAATAGTGCCTCAATGTCATTGTCCTATAACAAATAACTCGAGTGGAGAATAAATTATATATAGCCAATAAAAGTGTATGTATCCCGGTGAAAAATTTTTCATATAAAAACATATATAAATATATATAATATTACATAAAATATTATATATAATATGTCCAAAAATTTGTATCGATCGTCCTGTGATTTCTTTCGTGAATCGCGCGCACAATAATTTCATCAAGATTGCTTCGCCATCACTTATTGTATCTCTCGATGGGCAAGGTTGGTGGAGTTGAGAAAAATTTACCTACCGCGATGATCGATTCCGACAAACGAAAATAAATAACACCGCAATCTCTCTCTCTCTTTCTCTCTCTGAAAAGTATCTATTTTTCACCATGTTCTCCACTGCACGTTTTCGGTATTCGTTACCTGAGAGAGCAGACACAAGAAAACAGCACCATCGCACCGCCACGGCATGCGACATGGCACGGCGGCATCTAAATCCAACGATCGGCAAAGATCGTGACAAACAAAGGCTCTCACAAATCGGCAGCTCCGCCTCCGTCAGAAACGAATCGTCGGCCAGAGACTTAACAATGCCTTGGCATGTTTTTCAATATTTAGCCATCATGACTTTTCGTCGGGCCTTTTGCCCGAAATCTCCGTGTCGAATTGGAAACTAGATAATTCAATTAGGCGACAGCTGCCGTCGGCGTCGTAGCTATATACATACACAGGTAGACCCCGTCATGAGATTATAGAACGACCGTGAAGAAGCAGGCAAAAGGGGAAGGGAGGAACGCGGGAACACACCCTCCGTTATATACACTTACGGTATAACCGAAAGAGAGACCTCGATATGTTTATTTGCCCCGCCGATATTCCCGCAGAATGATTTGCGCGATCAATCTTTTCTTTCCTTTTCTTTATTTTTCTATTTTTATCTTTCAACTATCCCATAGGAGCGAAATCTGAAACATTAGAAATGATCGATGATACATCAATTCAACGTGATAATGATAAATATATATTAGACGACGTGCGTTGAAATGTCGAGATAGCATGTAACAAACAATTAACAGTTACAAATAGTTAGTGTGCCAAGTGTGAAAATCTTTATTAATCGCTCTTAGCCTTTTGAAACATTTAAAAATGCCTCGTCATCGAGTTGCCGTTTCAAGCGTGAAATCAAATCCGAATCATTAACATCGTGTGATGATATAGCATAATTTAGCGAATTACCCGAAAATGCCACCAAAGGGACACGACTAAACTCCCGGGAGGATTTATCGCATAGTGAATTCTCGAAAAACTTGAATTCCTCGATATTTAACTGCAGCGTTTAGATAATTTCACATAATTCCAACACATCTTCTTTTCAAACAAAAATATTTTTCTTTTAATTAAAAGAGGAGAAAAATTATTTATAAGCGTTAAAATATTAAAAAGATAAAAAATAAATATTCTCTTCTTAAAAACGGAAAAAATTTTTTATTAACGTAAAACGTCGGAAAAGAGCACGAGCAAGTAAAATTTAACTTGAACGGCAATCGAGCCGTATTTCAAAGCTTGTTCATGTTTCGTAACCATTGTTGTACGATCATTATAAAATCAATCAGTAAAAGCAATCTCAAATCGACAAATATATATATATATATATTATTAAATTCTAAAATATAGAAATCTAGAAAAAAATATTAATACTTTTCACTTTTAACATTTTTCTCGATAACTATCGAATTTTTCATTTTGATTCCTCAATTTCTTGAATTAGCGATATAATTTGCGAATATTTTTCAGTTATATACCTACATATAAATTTGCTACGTTTCTTCGTTCAGCAATAAGCGCCACCCAAGAATGAAAAGAGTCCCTTGATGGACGCCAAGTATACTCGTAGCTTGTACCACGAACAATGCTGCTATATTGTGAAAATATTGATTACAATTCACCAACAATGGAGACAATGCCACAGACTTGGCTGTCTTAGGCCGACACTCTAAAGAAAAAAAAGCGGCTCGAGCATCGTCTTCTTCCCGTCCGTGACACGACGGCTGCCATATCGAAACAATACCTTTACTCTTTAGTTTATTGTTTATCACATTAATGAAAAATATTCCGCGATAATATATGTATATCATATTGGTTTGGAAGCATCACTGTTAAACATAGAGGCAGAATATTTATACTTACATATAGATAATAATAATTAATGCAAATAAAAGTGCCGTATGTTACGTTCACTATATACGGCATAAATTAAACTTTATAAGCACTTTTGTAATTCATTACAGCGCATAAAAACTTAGTACGTTTCTTGATCAATCGGATTCGATTATTTTTTGAGCATTAATTGTTATTGAATTTGGAAACAATTTTCACAGAAATTCCACTCCATGTACATCGAACGATTCGTTTCTAATAACTCTCGACTCAAGTAGCGCGGCTAAACGTTCCTTTTTCGCGCTGACGCAGTATTAGATTCGAACCGCGATGTGCGTCGATTGCAGGATTTAAATATTTTTCACTCTTCAGAGATCAAGAAGATAAGTGAGCAGTTGACTTCGTGCTCGGCAATAAGCTACCGCAGCGGCACTTGAAAATTTCAGATACGTATGTAACTCAAAACTGCTGACGTGTGTTTCTAGGTTTCCTTAGTAGCCGAACTTGAAACAGAATAACAAGCGATGAAAAGTCGGAAAAAAGAGGAATAATCGCGTTCTTTTCTAGGAATATTCTAGAGAAAAGAGAAGAACAGCTCCGAAATACAAAACGCGGTATTTTGATTTTTTCCCCTCATTTTATCCTTTTAATAAGAAAATTGCAGCGCTTAATTGCTGAAATAGAAATTACATTCTGTTATTTCTTTTTCTACATTTGCTGCGCAGCAACGTCAAACATCAGAATATCACCCCAACGTTTCTTTTATCTCACTACTATACTTTTACTATATAAATTGTGAGGTTGAGAGAGTAAACAGCGTTAAAATCGTAAACTGAGGTCTGAAGAATGTGTATGTTATAATATTTTCAGTTTTTTTTTATAAACACTACCTTATATCCTACTATTTCATACAGAAGAGATAATTTCTGTGAAAGAAGAAAATTGTGTAAAGCAGAGAGAGGGGACCGTTTTAGAAGCACGTGCTTTAAAACGCGAGTGTCAACGTGTCGCACAATTGAGCTTTGACTAGACGTTAAAACGCAATGTCCTAACTCCGAAAAATATTGTACAAGTAGTTCCATAACGTTAAACATTAAATTAACAAATGATATATTGTCTTCTTAAAAGAATAGTCGAGTGGATTATCGAAAGACGATTCTATTCGAAATTGCGAGGAAACAAATCTTTGGAAACTGACTTTTATGAAATAACTACACGAGCTCAGTTTAATTGTAACAAAAATTATTAAAATAAAAAAAACACTTAACTAAAACAACTTAAGAACAAGCTTAGCTATTTAGAACAGATTTTTTCTCACAATTTTACTTCCGTAGTTATACCCACATGTTACAAAACAATGTGTATGTATGTATAATACGCGCAAAGAAAGCAGCTCAATGAGTGCTCAGTGATTCTTTGTTATGATTGGTTTCTATTACACTTAGATCCAGGGAAGATCCAGGGAAAAACTGAAAATCCAATCATTTTAAAAAATTACTTATCGCTCGTTGAGCAGCTTTTTTCGCTGAACGCAACCATTGAAATTCATTCGCCTTTCAGAAATGTTTATGGTAACACCATTTCTAAAATGTGAATGGATTTCAACAGGATCCACTTCTTCCACGGTAAGAAATTCAATCACCGCCCTTGTTTGTCACGTGTGTCTAAAACACACACACATCAGTTTGAACTGTTCGACACACTAACCTAACTCTGATCACGACACCTCAATTCAACATAATGTAACTAGAAACTTCAAGTAACAATTCAATGAAACGCAAAATTTTCTATGGCACAAGATGCGAAAGAAAAAAATTAGGATAAAGCATATTACTTTCGTACTGACCCTCGTAATAGTCGTTAATACTTTTCCCCTCTTCTCTTATCTAAAGTCTTCTTTCATAGATAAAATAGATAAGAATAATGTTATACAAGTATATTTCAACTACATATTTGTACATAACATATACGTTTATATAAAAATTCTAAACAAAAATAATCACATCAGTATTGACGGATATCCAAGTAAGAATCTGAATCTGAATCTGTTAATATGCAGCAAAAAGTCCATTGAATATCTACGCGCATTGGATATCTACGCTGAAGATATCCAGCATTAGATATCTTCGCAAAAGTGTAGTTTAAAAATCTAGATTAACACGGGCGTTAAACCGTTTTCGTAGAAAAGAGCAGCGTGCATAGACGGAAACGTACGACAGCAGATGCATCGTTAGCCGCGCAAACTTGCTCCACTTCTTTTTTCTCTCTCTCTCTCTCTCTCTCTCTCTCTCTCTCTCTCTCTCTCTCTCCC
Organism: Temnothorax unifasciatus; assembly: GCA_030770225.1. Classification (NCBI taxonomy): domain Eukaryota; kingdom Metazoa; phylum Arthropoda; class Insecta; order Hymenoptera; family Formicidae; genus Temnothorax; species Temnothorax unifasciatus. The sequence continues at coordinate 62,791 of JASTWK010000266.1, read as the reverse complement.
TATTTAGTTGCGTGCGAGGAAGGATAAGCGACGGTGAGCAGGAGGCGAGCGATTACGTAAAGTGTGGCGGCATTTAGCCCAACTAATTGCGCGAGAACCGCGGCGAAAGGGAGGACGGTGCGCGCGCGCGCTGACGATCACATATGACGATCCTTTGACACGCGACGCCGACTTGTTAGTAACGCACGCGGCCGGCATATGTCGCCTTTCTGACAGCATCGGCGCTCTCTCTCTCTCTCTCTCTCTCTCTCTCTCTCTCTCTCTCTCTCTCTCTCTCTCTCTCTCTCTCTCTCTCTCTCTCTCTCCTCCTCCTCCTCCTCCTCCTCCTCCTCCTCCTCCTCCTCCTCCTCCCCCTCCCCTTCTCTCTCAATTTGTTCAATACTTGCGAATTAATTCATTAATCTGTTGCATTTATTCACCCGTTGTGTATGATAAAAACGTAACAATAACGATATCGGATAATTTTGACTATTTTGAGATAATATATGTATAGTGTGTATAATACTTTTTATAAGTATTGCATTTTATATTCTATTGTTTCTTTCTTTCAAGAGTATTAAAATATTATGATGAGTATGCATGCATAAATTACACTAGTTTACAGCCAAAATGTACATTCAATGCCACTATTTTTTTCCTATGTATTTTGGCCCACTAAACACGAAAATCACCTAGAAAAATTTTTGTATGGATAGGTTTTCGAGATATGAATTTTTGAATTTTTTTTCAGAGATAGCTTCACATTTTAGGCCATATCTCGACTTAGAAACGTACGATTGGGTCGCACAAGCTCTCATTGTAAAGGTAATCGAATCCCGAACAATCGCCTTTCACATTGTTTTCCAATCGGTTCAGTAGTTTCAGTGTTATGGGCCAAAATATATGAGAAACGTCGATTTTTTGGGCCAAAATAAGAGTAGAAAATTCACTCTATTGCCATGCAAAATAGTAAACGTCAAATTATGTCCAGTTTCTTATTGTTTACGTGTAGGTCGTACTTTTACGAAGAAAACTAACTGTGGATGAAGAAAATCTATCGATAAATACCGGAGTTATGAGCAATTGAGTGAAGGTACAAAAAATCAAATTTTATTCTGTTTTTGTATTTTTCCCTTATTTATATAGAAAACGTTTGAATATTACATGCGTCGATTAGAAATAACACTAGTGTACAAAATAAAAAAATTTTTCTGTAAATTCAATGCCACTATTTTTTTCCTAAAAAAATCCAAAAATTTATATCTTGAAATACATAGGAAAAAAATAGTGGCATTGAATTTGCAGAAAAAATTTTTATTTTGTACACTAGTGTTATTTCTAATCGACGCATGTAATATTCAAACGTTTTCTATATAAATAAGGGAAAAATACAAAAACAGAGTAAAATTTGATTTTTTGTACCTTCACTCAATTGCTCATAACTCCGGTATTTATCGATAGATTTTCTTCATCCACAGCTAGTTTTCTTCGTAAAAGTACGACCTACACGTAAACAATAAGAAACTGGACATAATTTGACGTTTTCTATTTTTGCATGGCGATAGAGTGAATTTTCTACTCTTATTTTGGCCCAAAAAATCGACGTTTTTCATATATTTTGGCCCATAACACTGAAACTACTGAACCGATTGGAAAACAATGTGAAAGGCGATTGTTCGGGATTCGATTACCTTTACAATGAGAGCTTGTGCGACCCAATCGTACGTTTCTAAGTCGAGATATGGCCTAAAATGTGAAACTATCTCCGAAAAAAAATTCAAAAATTCATATCTCGAAAACCTATCCATACAAAAATTTTTATAGGTGATTTTTGTGTTTAGTGGGCCAAAATACATAGGAAAAAAATAGTGGCATTGAATGTACAGAAAAAATTTTTTATTTTGTAAACTAGTGTTATAAGTGTATATATATATATATATATATATATATATATATATTATTGTGAGTAAAAGTTTTAAACATGTTACATATATTTGTATAACGTTACAATTAAGAGCACAAAAATTAGAGTTTGTAATAAATTAAAATATAATAAATATATAAGATAATAATTATTACAGACTATTTCATTATTAATATGTCTTAAAATACGAGAAAAATTATTTTTTTGCAAGATTAATAAAGTGTACCTTGCCCAAAATGGTTCAAATTACTTACAAAAATCTACCTTCAAAAAATTTATTATAACATTAAACTTACTATAAATAAACGAAATTTGTTAGGAACATGTTGTAACAAACATTACAACTCGGCAAAAATAAAGTTTAGTTATCTTTAATAGTTTTCGAGTTATCTTGAAAAAGGTTTAAGATGGTTCGATAAATTACCACAACTTCCCTTATATATATATATATATATATATATATATATATATATATATATATATATATATATATATACAATATATATGTATGTGTGTCACAGTAAAAGCGTATATAAAATCAGTAAATGATACACTTACTCTAGTCAATGTATGCATTTACTAATCAATGTATACATTTACTAAACTTTATATTTCAAATTTATATCTTTTAAAATAAGCAATATTATTATATCATACTGATACCATGGATTAGGTTGGGTTAGATTAGTTTTTTTTTAGGGGGGGGCAGCCCCCACTCCTCTATCTCACTACACTCACTACTTACTTATACATTAGAGCTCTTGTAAGTGTATATATTTACTGAATTTCACGCTTTTACTATATAATATATACGTGGTAGTTTTAAAAAAGCATTTAAAAAGATTAATTTTAAATGAGTATTATATTGGTATAATCATCATATAGATGAATATTAAACGCTGTTTAATACGTATATAATCGAGTAAAAAAAAAAACGATGGTACCGTTTCGTATTTCGCACGCAATTATTATCGCGTCCACGAGGGAGAAATAACGATCATTGCAGACGAGATGCATTTGATCCTGGGGCAATTCTTTCGAATCAACGAACCACCGTGAAAACGGCCGATCTCCTCTCCGCCTCGATGTCGCAAACAAAACGCCTCTCCACGGACTCGTGAAATGCTCTTCAATGGAATCTGTGTTCGCGCGTATATGTACCGCGGAGCGCGAGTACTCGGCCGAACAGACCGAAATTGCTCGATCGCGCTTTTTGTTTGTGGTCACTCTTGAGGCGGGCTCGAGAACAAAGAGGTGCCCTTCCAGCGTCGATGTATTTTTGCTTTCATTGAACATTTCTTCCCCTCCGTACCTCCCCCCCCCCCCTCTCTCTCTTTCTGGTATAAGCTCATTTTTCTAATTTAAAAAACGTTATTTTGCTAGTACTCTTTTTTACGTACGTTAATGCAAATGTACATACATACATACATACATGAGAAAATTAAACATATAAATTTGATCGTACGAGGCGTTAAGTTTGATAATCTTAATAGAAAAAAAATAAAAAAGATTTTTCCGTCGTAAAGAATCATTTTTATTGTAAGAAATTACCTACTGATACACGAGCACAAATAAAACTTACAAGTCGAGAAAGAAGAAGATTGTAATTCTTATCTTATCGTGGACTGCAGTGACGGATTTATTGGTAAGCTATAATGAAGAGTTAAGTTCCGGGGCCTCGTGATGCCGATGAGAGCCTTAATTCCGACATACGCCGAACCGTTTCTCGGTTGTTGATATGTCATTTCATGTTTTTCATTTGTTTCTACTCTCGGAAAAATATTTATATATCAGTTATTTCATTAGACGATAAAAATGTTAATAGAAATTTACGATTTATGATTAGGATTGTCGATTATATCTTTTTGCATTAACGCATAATGTAACTAATTGTATCTATTTTTATGTAAAACACAAAATAATGCAGCTTAATAAATTTCTTCTCCGTTGAGTCTGTTAATAATAAATAAACGAATACATACATTTATAATTATATATTTTTCAATCAAACTTTTCATTGAAAATAAATTCCCCCAAATATTAACCATAGGCTCTCGAGAATATATACCCGTCTCTGAATGAGATTCGACAGCACATTTATACCGCATTTAGCAAACAGCATCAAGTAAACAGTCAGAATAGTAACGCTCTTACGTAAAGAAGTCGTGACCAAAACGTCTCGTAATCGTAACACGAACTAATTAAAAGTAAATAGAGTAAATATTAAATATAAAAATCAAGTATATGTAAGGAATGTAAATCTCGCCATATAAAATCGCAAATAAAGTCATAAAGCAATGACGATCCTTCATCTGAATACATATGTTAACATTATGTTGTAGAAATGTGTGTGAAATATGTGTGTGGTTTTCGTCTAATTATATGAAGGGGTAAAAGCCATAGAGTGGTGTAAGTCAAATTTTTTAAGATATTGACTCGTGTGTGCATAGATACAATTTATATATTGTATATAGATTGCATCTATATATATGCACACGAGTCAATATTTAAAAAAATTCAACTGACACCATTATGGCTTTTAAACCCTCCATATATGTACACGTATATAATTTAAATAAATTTGGAAAATTATTTCTCTACGTAATTATGTTACAAATACAAATAAGGAAGGTAACTATGATATAAGATATATTGTATTTTGTGTAGGTCATTCTTGCCTAAAAAGATGAATTAAGTGTAAAGAGAAACTCTAAACTAACTAGAAACTTTACTCGTTAAAAAAAACACACTGATACCTCCTATATATAAAACCTGCTCTTGTGAAAGCTATCCGACGCGTATGTGTATGTCGCGTAAATGTACTCAAAAGATTCGATTAGCAGCGAATCCATGCTTATTGCCTCGAATCGTTAAAAAAATTTCACTCGTTCATCGAAAATGAGCAGTATCGACTTATGGATGCGTGACATCCTCGCCAGTTACGGAGTAATCCTATTGATCATTTTATGCGTCGCGATCTGGATGATTGAGAAATGGCCAACGTTACGGAAGGACACCTACAGAGCTCATCTTTTGGGATTCGAGATGGAGTGCGCCGAGCTGGCCAGTCCGTACAAGGAGCATCTCTTTAAAGTGCTACAGTATATTGTTTCCAACGACGAAATGTTGCGATCAATGGGCTCTATTCGCATCCTTGAAATTGGTGTTAAAACGGGTGCGAATTGGATTAGCGCGCGCGCGCGCGCGCACGGTATCTCTTTTGTAGTTTATACGTAACGAATGCGCAACGTTTCCGCGATATCAAAGTCCTCGTTACTCGAAGAAGATCGGTTGACAAACGTTTGCCTATCGCCCGTGTGTTTAGTTCTCTTTTTATTTTTTATTTTTCATCCAAATTAAGCGTCTCTCCCCTCATTCACATGCATATCTTGTTTTATCTAGTCTATGGGAAATAAAAAGAGCTTTTGTTTTTTCTGTAATTTTAAATTGCATATGTATTTCGCGACAAACCTTTTTGTCAATAAATACTTTTCAAAGATATACGGATATAAGAAAGAAGAGAGACATTTAATTAACCTATATCCATTAATCTATCTCGTGTGCTCCGAAATAAGGCGTAACACGAATGTGTGTATATATAAGGCTGTCCAATATATTTCCAATATATTTAGTATACGGAATTAATATTACGTTATTCGAGAAATATTGATCTGATAGAAGCGCATCTTGATCGTAGGCGAAAACGTACAGTTTTATCCGGAGAGTACGCACCTCATCGGTGTCGATTGGAACATCAAACTAGGCGAATATCTGGTCAAAGGAAATCGTTCATGGCAATTTTCTCATGTGATTATCGAGCGATTAATAACGGGCGACGGGAGTTCCTTGAAGGAAGTGTTAACGGGATGTGTGGATGCGGTTGTGACAACTAGGTCATTGTGTTCCGTTAAATCGTTACAATCTACCCTTCAGGAAATTCGACGGGTATTAGCTCCGGTAAGATTTCTTTACGCAAAAATTTCAGGTTGTTAACTACATCAGATACGTATATGTATATATATCTAATTGAAAAATTGCGAAACGTCGATACATCATCCTTTTCTTTCCATTGCAAACTTTTAGGGCGGAAAATATATTTTCGTGGAACACGTTCCAGAAAAGGAAGGCACTTTCATACGATGGTTACAAATAGCGTTGACGCGAACCGGCATATGGCCTGCTTTATTTGGCGATTGTCGTTTAGATGTTGACTGCGTTGCGGATATAGAAAACGCTGGTTTCAACAAAGTCTCATGGACATTCTTAGCTTTGGAAGGATATGTCTCACATCCGTTTCATTTGACTCTCTCCAGACAGCACGTGTTTGGTATAGCTACGAAATAAAAATTCGACAAAATTTGAGATAAAATTCAATTAAAAAAAAAAAAAAGGAAATATATATATATATATATATATATATATATATATATATGAAGAAGAGTAGAAGGTGATGTTTTTAAAGAGAATTTAATTACCCCTACTGTTAAACATACGGTTGCGGATCTGTTATATTATAATTATGATATAGGGTTCAACGAGGAACAAGTCGGAAATCGTATACTATTATTGAACGGAATTTGACAAGATTATAATGTAATGTATGTAGAATTGCTTAAAGAAAATATATACATATCCTCTTCTATTCAATTTGGGGAAGACAGAAACTTGTACATATATTCCAATAAGACAATGATCCTGTAATATAAACATACGCTGAATTCGGTAAAACAGTTATTTTACAGAAGAAAATAATACCTCTCAGCTGTGCCTTGGTCATCACAAAATCCGGATATTAATTCTATAAAGCATTTATGGAGGGAATTAGACCGATAAATTCCGTAAAATCAGCGATGTAGATAGACGATCGGTTTATTTATAACTGTGTTAAAAGAAAAATAGCATGAAATTTTCGCGACATTATAAAAGTTTATTTATAGCATCCTAGGTAGTAAGATGACGTCTAAAGAATTATATAAAATAATATATAATATATTATTCATTTTACTGTTATTATAAAGGTTTAACAAATTAATTTATGTTAAAAGCCCAAACCGCACTTGCTTCTATTAAATCCATATACCTTTGATGAAATAAAATCCAGTGTTAACTTAAATACCAACGTAACTCTAATGTGAGTGTGCACGTATGTGCGTGTGCGCGCGCGCTACGGACAATTATAAAGAATTGTAAAACTTTTAGGGGTATATACTTTGTATATTATAGTTAAAATTAAATTAAAAACAATCAATAAATTGCAGCAGACAAATGTTGTATTTGCGAATTAAAAAATTCTTAAAATTCTATTGACTTTCGAATATTTCTCGCACACAAACCAATTCTTGTATCTGATACAATAAATAAAATTATAAAAAATTTACATTAAAATATTCTGTGTAAGAAGAGCAATATCGGTGACACATTAAAACTTGTCGATATTTATAATATTCTAATAATCATTATAACTTAAATATGCGACATTTTTTAAATAATGCATATGTCAACGTTGATGCATAAATTATATCTCAGATACATTTTAAGCATAAATAACATTGTACATATGCTACATATTGTCCAGCTCTTCCAGCATACATGCTTGTGTATATATATATATATTGTATAATATAATATAAATATAAATATATATATATATAATTTATATTCTATATTCAGAATGTCTATAATTATATCGTTTAGTTGTATAATATACAAGTTCTTTTAATATATGTCATCTCTGTATATAACAGAATTAAGAGACACATAATTAACTATAACTCATTACTCCTCAAAGAATTCAAAAAGTTAATTTTCAAAAAGACGGGAAAGAAATGATTTCTTAATAAATAAAACAGAAAATATATTTTCTCTGTAATCCCTGTCTTCTGCTGTACCGATTCATTATATCTATTAACTTTTTATCATATTTTCTACTTGTAAATATGCAACCGTAACTTATGAGGTAGAAAGAAAAGATTGAGATAAAAAGAAAGGGCACAGAAAGAAGGGAGGGAAAAGAGGATAAGTATTGCTCTTATATTTCTCTCTACGCGATGCGATATATTCATTTCATTAATACATCGAGCTTACTTTATTATTAGATATGAGCTTATTTTATATTCGCTACACATTCCGTACACGTTATACCTACAAGTATATTTTAAACATTTTCATGAAATTTCGCATTTCCTCTATACACATCTGTACATTTATACATTCTTCATACCGTTTATACAAACATATATCGCGTGCGGTTTTTACCACATATTTCTTGAAAATTAAACTACAAAGTCTGCTACAAAGTTTCGTTCGAATCGGAAGAATCGTAATAACTTTTCGTTTGGAACGTCAATAATTTTCTTACCGTAGGTGTAACGTACGTTTCGTCATGCGGAATAACTAGTGAATTCTTAGATTTGTCCGAGATTTCCTTATGTTCCGGTAAACTCCGGTCAAGATTAGTTGCCTCGAGGTGCCTTGCATTTGAAAACATTTTTTCTCGCACGTATCGCGTCTTGCATGTGTTTCGTACATCATTTATAGGAAAAGAGGAAGACGCATCTTTTCTTGCGTCACGGATTCTTGACTTAAAATCGCCATTAAATCCTTCATTAGCCAATCGTTCGTTCGCTTTAGCTTCTTCGTCGATCGATGTCGATCTGGTCGATGTCGGTCTTCTTACATCGTGCATCGTCCGATTGTGCTTTTCAAGAGAAGAATTCAATGAGCTTGAATATCTCTTGCTGTACCTCTTTCCAACAGAATCGTTAAAGATCTCTCCCGGATTTACACGATTGTGATGTCGCAATCTATCGCGAATAGAACTTTTTAACGCTTTACAAGTAGACGAACTGTTGCTTTCTTCAGAATCTGAAGAGTTGCCGTCAAATGTTTTCGTTTGGAAGAACATAACATGGACATCCTTACGATCTATCCCATTCTTTGTTATCGCTCCATTTGAACTCTTTTTACCGTTATTATTTATTTTATTTTTCTTACTATCCAAAAACGAAATTCTTGCCCTACGTTTATCCGAATTATCAAGAGCGCTATCGTTGTCATCCTCACTTGAGAAAAACACAAATCTTTCATTTTTACGTATCCGTAAGGAGTCAGCTGCGTCAGTCGTTTGCGTACCGTCAAAAGATTTGATCTCGACAACTCCACTACGTTCTTTCTTCTCTTTTATCGATCCAATATCTCTTTGTACAATTTCTTCCGACGAACGAATTACCATACTTGAGTTTCTGCTAGAACGATCATTGTTTTTATCGCTAATAATCAACTTGGTCCGATCGCAAAATATTTTTTCGGCGATATTTGGTTTGCCTAACATATCGTCGTCTATCGACACTTTTGATCTTTTCCTGGGATGTTCTATCGATCGAACAAAATCATCTTCATCTGACGTAAAAGTTAAAACTGAATATTTACTATAGCAGTCATCTTGGCTCGCTTCACTACGATTTTTATGTCGAAATGTTTCCTGCCGAAATGTAGAATCTGATTCTGTCTTACTTCTGCCGAAAACTTGATTTCCACTTTCTGCGACAATGTCGAATATATCGCCTATTTTATCATTATTTTCATTGGATTTGGCATTCATTCTTAACGAATAATTGTTACGAACTGGTGATCCAACAGCTGCTCCATTTTCACGAGCCAGAATTTTGGAAGATTTTCTAATTTGAGATTCCCGTTTACGATTAGTTTGCAGACTCGTATTCCGCGAAATCTTCTTTTCATTGAGAAAACTATTTGTATTTGTAGCGTTGCTCATCTCCTTAAGACATATATTTGCAGGTAATCGCTCCAATACGACTTTAATTTCTCGAAGTTTTCCATTATCTTTCTTATTTGCTCCATATGAATTGGAAAAGTGCGTCTTAGATTTATTTGATATCTCTTTTTGCCAAATAGCATTATTTTTATTTAAGGCTTGCATCTTCATCGTTGTACTTGTACAATTCTTTGCTGATAATGGCAATCGTTCCAATACAACCCTAATCTCTCGCAGTTTCCCATTATCCATTTTGTCTTTTCCGTATAAATAAGAATATGTTTTAGATTTATTTGATAACACATCTCGCCTAACACAGATAGCGTTATTCTTATTTGAAACCTGCGATTCCATCGCTGTATTTGTACAATCTCTCGTTAATGAGCGTGGTAGTTCTTCTACAATCCGTAGCTCCTTATTCTGGCTCGCGTCGGTATCCCTCAAACTTGATAATTCGCCGTCTTTCCTTTCTGCATTCGAAGCAGAGAAGTCGTCTTCGATATTCGATCTCAAATCGAGAGAGCAGTCACTTAAAGAAGAGGCACGCTGCGATGCATTTACGTTACATTGGCAAATAAGAATAGTACTTTCATCGCTATCTATCGTTTCTACTTCCAGATTTTCAATCTCGCAAGAATCCAACCTTTTGAATTTCTTTAAACGCCCGTCATTATGTACATTCTTTTTTTGCGCAATATGGGTATTCTCCAAATATTTGCCAAATTTAAGCTTACGTCGTTTAATCCGCTCTAGAAGTACGATTGGCTTTAGATTAAGGAACGGTAAATTTTGTTTGCGTTTCTCATTTTTTATAGAAACATTTGTGTCATCGCATTCCCTAAACGGTTTGTCATCTCGTCGTCTATCCGAATTATTCTGGAAAGCCGATAAACTTTTGGAAGAGCTGTCAATATTGGAATCTTGAATCCTGTTGTCATTTGTATACTTGTTACTAATGTCTGTAATCGTTTTACTGGAAGTACAAGAAGGTTCTCTTCCCTCTTTCCGTTTCTTAGAACCAAGGCTCCTTTTAGCAGAAAGAGAAGGTTTATTTTTGCCTTTGTGAACCAAGAACGTCTTCTTTCTCTTAATCGTACCATCCGGATCTAAGGCAGGATGTAAACTTTGTTTTGCTCCAGATAATCTACTTGTACCATGTGTTTCGGTTAGTATCAGGTCTACAGGGGAATCCCGGCCCGTGTACAATTTCTTACGATGGAAAGCTGTCAGACTCGTATCTTTTGCAATAATTTCACGCGCAACGTCCGCCGTTTCCGACACCTGCCTCTCGTGAAAAGTATCCATTTCCAGCATCTTATCCTGACCTAAAACGTCATTACTTTTATCATTCTCGACCAATCGTTTTGACGTCTTATCAAATTGCCGAAAAATCGATGCAATGTCGTCTATAGTTTGTACATCTAAATTTCTTTGACTGGTATTCGTCTCATCTATTTTATCCGTTTCCTCACTCTGCGAATAAATATTAGATTGCATCGCGTTAGCGGATACTAGGGTACTAGCGACTGCGCCAACACGTATTTCTGTTGCCGTAGATTCTGTTCTTGACATTGGATACAATTCGGTGTCTGAAACATCCACATCCACATCATCAACATCGGCATCGGCACCGGCATCAGCGTCAACGTCGCCATCGACGTCAACATCGTCGTCGTCAACCTCAACGTCAACGTCAACATTGCTATCGGCATCGTCAACGTCACCGTCAACGTCAACGTCACCGTCAACGTCAACGTCAACGTCAACATTGCTATCGTCATCGTGTATCACACGATTAATTCTTGTAGTTTCCATACATTCAATTTTATCATCGGATGGGGCTCCTACATCTTTAATAGAAACCTCTTTCAAAGATTTAACCTTGACACATTTTGCACCTTCTATAATAGCTATAGTATCCGCTTTCTTTGTGACATTTGCATTTGATAGAATGTAAGCTGCAGTATCTACAGAACTGCAGGATGAGTCATTTTTGTCTTTTCGTTTATCACCTGCATCTACCGTATTTACTGAATTTACCGCATTTACGGCATTTGTGACCGGAAACCCTAACAGAGATATAGTTTCTTTCTCGCTTAAAGACGAACCAGTTTCAGACAGCTCATTCTCATCTAAAAGTACCTTATAGGGTGGATTACCAGTATTTATCCAATACTGTACTAATGTCGCTGGTTTACGCATAGGTGTTCGCTGTCCACAACTATACTCTTCCTCGCTAATTGCTTTCTCTTCTTCCTCTTCTTCGGGTTCTAGAGTATCAACATTTAGCTCCATATCATTAGACGTCTAAAAATAAAATATGAATTTTTTGCAACGAGCAAAACAGCAAGTATCATAGGGTGATGAATAACAAGAGTTCTCAAACGTGATAAAAGCATTCAAGAAAACAAATACCTCCTTATATTTATCATACAAGTTGCCCCAAATTTCCTCCCGAACCTCCAAAAGTTCTTTTGGTATTTGAAAATTAAAGGTACTGTCTTGTGTTCCCGTAATCCTACACACAAGACAACAATATCAGTTAGAAATAATAATAGATGTACGTACATTGAGCCTTATGTGAGTCACGAAACAAATTCTTAATTGGAGTGACGAAGATATCTGGTATCTTCATATACATCTTGTATGGAATTGGATGGAACAAATGTGAAAATGAATTATACTTATGTTTACTTATGTTAATATTTTATTTTTATTCTATTACCTATGACAGACAGAATGTCAAAATATAGTAAAATAACTTGCAATTTTTAAGATGATTGTGAGGAACCTTGGTTAGAGTAATGATACGTTGTTTATAGAATGTTTGTCGCATACTGTTTTATTGCAAGTATCTAGTTGCGAGCTTTTCGTCTTTCTTTGCTTCCAATTTAAATCTCGGCAAATATAACAGTTGCTGACAGCTGCAACACGTTGAGTCCAGTTGAGTCATATCTCTGGCACTAGATGAACCTGCATTTGCTCGGTGACGGTATTTCATGTCCAAGAATGTCTTACATAGCTAAACATGTAAATAGTTTTCCTACTACATTGAGATTTTAGTCGCGTGCTTCAATGCAGAGTTCAAAAGCCAAATCTCGTAGGAATTTTCTGCATCTGTCTGTTGAAAAAGTCTTGGATGTTCCATATATATATACATAGGTATAATTTACACTGCTAGTGCTGCAATGTAGATGACACGTAGAAGAGCGCCAGTGGTCAACGATTTGTTTTGCAGTCTCTGCAAACCAAACATTGGAGCACGCACCCAAAAACCCCTTTCGGAGTCGAAAAATCATTTATATAGGTTCAGCTTCGCGTAAGACGTTCTTGGATATGAAATACATCCTCCAGCAAATGCAGATTCTTCCAGTGCCCAGAAATATGACTCAACTAGACGTGTTGCCGCCAGCAGTTGTCAGCAACTATTACATTTGCCAAGATTTAAATCAAAAGTAAAGGGAAAAACAAGAGAGGCTTGCGCTACTTGCGGCACAAGGCAGTACGCAACAAACATTCTATAAGCAAGCCAACGTGCCATTACTCTAACCAAGGTCCCTCATAATCATTCTAAGCATTGTAAGTCACTGTATTTCAACACATAATTTTTTAATAGAATAATAAAAATAAAATATAAACATAAATGTATTTCATTTTCACATTATTTCTATCTAATTCCACACAAAATGTATGAAGGTATTCAGATACCTTTGCCATTCTAATCTCGGATGTGTTAAACAACTTTTGGTCCCCTCCCTCCCCCTCAAAAACTGGGAAGATCTCTTCCCTATTAGGTAAACCTATTAGGTTAAAAAAAATAGTGCTAAAATAATCTATTTTTCGACTTGGAAGTTCTTACGGAGTTTCTGCTCCCCTAATGCGACTAGAACATAAAAAAATGTTTAATTTAAAAACGCCAAAGATACCCAGGTATAATACCTCGTCACTCACACAAGGGTTAAATTGATATATGTGTTAACTTACTTTTCAATACCTTGAGAATAAGACTGCGAAAGATAGTCATTATTAATGTTTTCATTCACTATGCAATTTTCCATAAGTTGTCTCTCGTCACCGCGTCAATAACGTCGAGTAAGATACTTATATGAATATATGATTTGTAAACAAACTCATAACTGTGACCCCCTGACATGTGAGCATGTGAGAGCCATGGAAGATGAAGAGGATTGAATGCAGATTGCAGAATGTGTGAGTCTGTTCGCATTGCTTGCACTTTTTGCACTCGGCATCTTCGCTTTCTCTCTCTCTCTCTCTCTCTCTCTCTCTCTCTCTGAAACGGCCGAATATATATTTATCTCATTTCAAGTGCAAAAATGTTTGGAGATTTCAAGCAACGCGAACAAACCTTGTGACTGAACGATCGACACGACACGACAACGGCTGCGTTCGGAAACGTCACCCGGGTACACACGGGTGTATACTCCCTTCTCCTTCTAACTCGCTGAAATAGAAAGAGAAGGGAGTATATACTCGTGTGCACTCGGGTGACGTTTCCGAACGCAGCCAACGGGTTTGTTTCTCTTTTAACTGCACTGGCTGAAACTAGTGCACATTAGTGCAGTAAGTTAAGGCTTGTTCGCGTTGCTTGAAATTCCCAAACATTTTTGATTGGTTACCCTCTATGCTATGCTTTCTTTCCGTTCTGGCTTTTCCGTTGCGTTTTTTCTTCTACGTGAGACTGCACCCTTTATGTATTTTATCGTCTATGACACTTGAGTAGTATTAACGTTTCTCTTATTTGAAAAGGCAAGGCTAAGTTATACTGTTGTATTATCGTGTTATCTTTCACATTCAATTTCTTCAAATTGCTGCGACTATGTCGGAGATTAAAGATGATCCGCGAGAAGTTCTCGTTCTTCTGAATTCATTAGGATTCGTCGGCATTACTGCGATTCAACTAAAAGCTTTTATGAAAGGTGAGTGCGTCGCTTGCAACGCTTTATTTTCCTCTTCTCTTCTTCTCTTTTTCCGTTTATTTTATTTGTATCCTATTAATATTATTATTGTTATTATTACTATTGCAACACGATTGATATGTACTTATGTTTATGAAATACTTTGTTAAGAACAATTGTGATCATACTAAATGTTCCTTTCTAGATTTGAAAATATATAGAAAGGTAAAAGAACGCGAAAGGCAGCAACGGAAAGAAGAAATTAAAACAAAAATAATTAGCAAACAACAGGCTCTGCTCAAGGAAGCTTATAGACATCGCAACACAGCAGATTGTTCCTCGAGTAATATCATTCCTTCTGAATCTTCAAATTCCCTCGACGATGAGTCAGTGGTAAAAGTTAGAATAAGGTGTATTCCTAAGGAGGAGGGTGTACAAAAACAAAAACGTTCCAAAGCAACTGCGATAAAATCAGATGAGAAAGTGTCAAAAACTAACTATGACGAGGAAGATGCTATTCAAGTAGCTGAATCTGATGGGATTCATTGCGAACCAAATTATTTCAATACTAAATCTTGTCCCGTTATCAGAAGCTCAAACAGCGAAAGCAAACAAAATATTTCTAAATGTTTAGTAAAAGATGATCGTTTAACAGAAAGATGGAAGCAAAATTTAAGAATAGAGGAACCGATGAAACCAGTGACTTTAGTACAAGAACATTCAGCGAGTGCGCCCGTTTTGTCGAATCATATAAGTCGATCAGAATCAAAGAGTATTACATCAGATCCGACTGGAAACATGCGCGCGCAAAGTGCCTTATCTGCGAGATCATCGGTTAATTTTGCACATAAATCATGTAAGTTGTACGATGTGTATTGTGTATATGTATATACACATATGCATATATTTGTTCAAGTTTTCAAGGGTTTTGGGCTATTTGTTTTGTTTGTATCCAGTTATTCGGCCATGGAGATTGCAGTCGGAGGCACAGAAAAATATTACTAACAAGAAATGTGACCCTGTTGCCCTTTACCAAAAGTACCAACAAGAATGGAAGCAGATTTCTTTTCCTGGAGAAGCAAAGCACTCGAAAGTAAGATGGGCTGTACGGGGAAAAATGCTTGGCACGGACCCACATCCCGTGGTAAGATTCGCAAATTGTCACAATGCCAGTAATGAATAAGCGTTGGAATTTTTGCTATTTTTTAAGTTTTAATTTTTTTCTAATTTTAGCCACTTTCCAAAAAATCGATGACATACATGCCGATATTAAAGAGGAAGTGATGATGTGTGATAACGAGTTGTCTTAGAGGAGGAAGAAATGTACCATACACGCGCGTCTATGAAAAATTGATTCGATAAATAACATGATGATAATTAAACTATTTTACTTTATCTAATATTTTTTTAATGATTTAATCTGGATATTGTTAGGTGATACAGATATTTAAAATATGTACATAACACATACAAGTGATGCAATCTGTATTATATAAAGAGTAGATAATACATATACAAGTTTCTAATTTCATTAAAAAATCAGTGTTCTCATTGTTGATTAAGTTTAAATGGACGAATTAACTTCTTACTGTCTGCCCTATGTAAATGATAGAGCAATTTTTCTTCTATTAGTCTGGCTGCTTTTTCCGTGAGTACCAGAGTATTGTGTTTCAGCATGCTGTACACATTCAGACCTGTATACATATTAAGAAATGAAATATCAAGTTTCATGCGTACGATGCATATTAATGTCGTAATATCGTTAGGAGATGTTTATTTAAGCAAGGAAGTGATATAATAAGCATCTCCTTTACTAATTAAACAATTTTATTCTGATCTAAATATCGATTGAACGATTTAATTGGTCTAGAAGTATCTTAAAATGTTGGAAGAAAACACGTGTGAGCTCTCGCTCTCTCTATTTCGTTGAAATTATAAGATGATTATATATGCAGAGATGGAATTTTAGAATATTTAAATGGTTTTGTACACATTCAGATTAAGCCACTAAGCGTATCTATAGTATTACTCTAGTGCACCTTACTAATCTGTGTAAATCTTTATTGTACAATTTAGAATAAGTAAGGAGAACATACATATACATGTTGCACACACAAGTATACCATAACTTACCATAAACGGGCATTAGATTGACATGCTTAATTTGATCGGTAGCTAGGGTGATATTTGTAGGCATAATATCGTAGCTGTCTACAAAAAGAACAGATGGTCCCCAATTCCTTTCCTCGATTAGCTGTTCTATGTAGGAAGGTTCCGATGAAGGAATTTCTAATTCGTCAACTATATGCAAGTCGTCTTGTGCGAGTTTGACGGATAATGTTGCGGTAAGGCCTGCTATACGACTGTAAAATGGTAACATGTAAAAGTGTGGTGTTGGTGACCTAGGACCATGCACCACTCCACCACCTCTCCACAATGGTGAACGTATACTTCCATGGCGAGCTCGTCCGGTTCCTTTCTGCGGCCAAGGCTTTCTACCACCACCTCGGACTTCGGCACGTGTTTTTGTATGTGCGTAACACTGTAAAAACAAAAGATGCACAAGTCGCGGCACACATACCCTCGGCTCGCAAATATATGTATATATGTATACATATAATAACACTATACACTTACAACCCAGCGGTACATTCTTTGCCATCTCACATTCTGGTGAATGATATCGATACGGGGTGCAGCCGCATAGATGTGCGGATGTAAGGTGACCAAACCCAATTTCTTTTCCTCTACAGTATTTAAATTCTCTAGCCATACTTGCCGAGGCTTCTGATACAACGTCTTTTCGTCGTCGTACTGTATGTTGGATATTATTGGATCTTGAACTTTTGCTCGGTTCTCTATGGTCGTACAATATCTCAATGGTGGGTACGGAACTTTTTGCACGTTGCTAATGATCTTTCGAAATAGCGTCGACATTATGTCGAGAAGGGGCAGTTTTACTCGGGTCTACAGTATCGTTCCCCTTGAAATTTGAAATGTATACGAGGGTGAATAACCTAGTTCTGCATTTGCGACTTGCGTCGTCTGCGACAACGACACAGCGACAACACCGACAACACGTCAGCTCGTCAGCACTCAGCACTGGTCAGCAGTGTCAGCACTCAACACACGAGGACAAATGGGTGCACATCCAGGGCTGCGTTTGAAAACTTTACTCGGGTGCACACCGCGTTATTCTATATCTTTGTTATTTATTAAAAGTTGAACAAGGACAAAACGACGCTGGTCGCGGCTGGTGTGCACCCCGAGCGAAGTTTTCGAACGCAGTCCATGAGCACGACTGCTCATTAGCCGCTAAGTAGCAGTTGAATATGATTGGTTCTTGTTCTTACTTTTGGATCCGACCAATCACACTTATCGTTAGGGCAGGCCGGTATTCATAATAGTTAGATCTTATATTTAAGACCGTCTTAAGTACAATCTTAAGATGTCATTAACCAATCACAGAGCTGTATTAGCATTAAGATATTACTTAAGACGGTCTTGAAATGAGATCCGACTGTATGAATACCGCCTAGAGTCAAGTACGGTACGTTTACGCGAGCGTTACTTCTGTAGTAATTATCGTAAGTTACTACAGAAGTAACGCTCGCGTAAACGTAATAATAATTAGCTTTACAAAAGTAAAATTACAAGCAGATTCATGTGCAATTCATAGCAAATGATGGAGAACTTTGCGGACGACGTAGCTAAATTATGTATCGAAAAATACAACTTCCTAAAAGAAGCAGGCAAACCCAACGCTCGTGAATGGACCGTGTTGTCTGGGATCGTTGTAAAAAACGCCGACGGCTTATTGTCTCTGGTAGCACTCGCTACTGGGACAAAATGTTTAGGAGACTCGGAATTGATAAAGAGTACTCGAGAAGAGGTAGGCTCTCGATTGAGCGACTCGCACGCAGAGGTTCTAGCCAGGCGTGCGTTTATACGTTACTTGTACGATCAGACCGATTTGACTTTAAGTGGCTCCGAGAGCGCGATTTTCTCGCGGAACGACGAAAATAGAATAGAATTAGACAGTAGGGTATCATTTCACTTTTTTTCGAGTCAAACACCGTGTGGGGATTGTTCCATTTTCCCTAAACTCGAAACGAATGACGATGGGTGCCCAACTCCATGTAAGATCAGACGTGTCGATGAAGACACTAATGGACATATAATCGCAGAATCATATCGTAAAGATATATATAGGACAGGAGCGAAATGCGTGAAAGGAGAACAAGTACAGGATCCTCGTTTGCCCGGTGGAGATTATCATATCGTAGGTCCTTTGCGTACCAAACCAGGTAGAGGAGATCCCACGAGCAGTTTGTCTTGTTCCGATAAGATGGCAAAGTACGTCGGTATACGTATAGTTGTAAACTACATCTATATATGTACATATATAGATATCGCCACCAATAGATATCGCGATTGTATTTACAAACTTGACGTCTTGACAATACGTTTTTGCTCACAGGTGGCTCATTCTCGGTTTGCAAGGCTCACTCCTATCCTTGTTAATACCACCGATAAAGCTGGAAAGTATCACGATCGGAGGCGACTGCCCGTTCTCTCTGGACGCCATGGAACGTGGGTTATATAAAAGATTTAACAACAAGTTGGTTAGACCCAAGATTTTTCAGGCAAAAATTGCTTTTGTACACAAGAAAGGACAACAAAGATCATATCCTTGCCCAGTGAGCATTATATGGTGTGCCGTGAGAAACAGGTATTGATAATTGAGGATTTGTAATATATATTGCAGTTTACATCGACCGATTGTTTTTATATATAACGTATAAAATTTAAATCTTGCGTACAGTGCACTAGAAATGGCAGTTGCAGGCAGAAAACAAGGGATCACAAAGAAGAGAAAAGGCAAGAATTTACTCGTAACTAGACGAATGCTTTTGCGAAGCTTTTTGCAAATTTTTGACAAATATCAGAATTACTACAGTGAATTAAGGCATCCAAAAAAGATTACGTATTACGATTGGAAACAATGGTCAATAATTTATCAAAACAAATGGAAACAATTGAAACATGAATCATTTCACAATTGGCCACGCAAACCGATGCATTTGCAAAAATTTGCATTGTGAAGTTATTGTCGTGAAGACGCGACACATTTTTCTAGGCAAATAAACCTCTTTATATACAAATCTTTCTCTTTCTCTTCCTTCTCCCTTCTCCCCTCTCCCCTCTCCCATTATTATTAAAGGTATAAAAGTATTATATTTAACATAATTCTATTTGCAATAACAATACTTACAGTATTACATAGTTCGCTTACTTATATTAGTATAACCTATACCTAAACAAGTTAAACGTACTTGTGTTTCATCTTCTCCTTCCTTGATCTGTTCTATCTTAAAGGTAACTCCAAAGAAGTCTCGTAAATCGCGTAGAAATTGTATCCTGAAAACAACTCAAGTGTAACAACCACTTCTGTTTCTTTTCCTTATAAATTTTTGTATAAATGAAGAAAATTACTTTATAGCAGTACTCACATTGCTGGAGTTAATGGTCCTATTATAACTTTACAAATGTCTTTTTTACCAAGAGCCATAAATGCAGCAGTCATACTTTGAAAAGAAGAATCTATACATCCATTCCTACAAATCGATAAAATTAAAAGAGTTTTTAGAGAGAGAGAGAGAGAGAGTGTGTGTGTGTGTGTGTGTGTGTGTGTGTGTGTGTGTGTGTGTGTGCGTGTGTGTGTGCGTGTGTGCGTGCGCGCGTGCACGCTTTTTATGTATTAATAAGTGTTAAGGAAAATACAATCTTTTTTACCTATAAATTTCATCCAGAAGTTTCATTGCAGCTTCTTTGCCAAGATCTTCAGGTACACATGGCAATGAACCTGTCGTCATTAACGGGGAAAATGCTTGCCCACTAAAAAATACTTCTTTAGTAGTTTCCGCTGTCAGGGTGATTCCAAAACCTGACATGTAACAAATTACAAGTAATAAAAGTTAATACAATACAATGATTGAAAATTATAATAATACATTTCGATAGATATACTGAATATAATACATCATCTACCTGGGGATTTTCCACTAGTTGATCTTTTACAATGGTCTGCATAAATATATACATCTGGTAAAAATTTGAGAAGAACGCTTTTTGCTGATTCAACAATACGATTAGCGATTGCTGGAGAAACCCTTATGCTACATGCAGTACCTCTAATACGTTTTACTATTCCACTATCTTCCAACTGACAAAAGAAAAATAGAACGTTACAAAATGATTCTGTGTGCATGTGCGTGTGTACGTGAGTAGAAAAAATATTTGAGTACCTGAATCGTTTTAAGATTACGACTAATAGGACATTTAAATTGTACTTCTCCACCTCCTAAAGGTGCTACTCCTCTCTTGCGAATAGTTAGTACAATTTCATTGTCGCCTGCTAGAAATCTTTTCAGTATTGGTATACCAGCAGTTTGAATTCTCTCCACTGACGGATCTTAATGATGTAAATCATATTAATTACTGACTTTTAATAAAATAAATATATATCGTTACTATATTGTCTGATACCTATGGTATTATTGGTCACTCCTCTGAGCTTCAAATCAATATGATTTTTACAAAATGGCGCAAGTATCATAACTGCTTCCAAATAATAACCGATACCTCTTTGTAAGCTACAGTCATGTTCTAATTCACCGCCATTTAATAAACCAGGGTTATAATATATATTGGTACCAGTTTCATTCAACTCAATTTTTGTACCATTAGTCATCTTATCCAATAGATGGATAAAACTAATTTCATACTCTGTTATAAAAACAATTGATATAATAGTTATATTTTAAAAGAGTGAATGTATGTGTGTGTGTTTGTAATTAACAGTAATTAATGGTAAATATTGCTGCATATGATATAGAGATACTATATAGCAATTAAAAGACTAACTTTTTTGGTGTAATAGAGATATTATTTTATATAGAATTTAACTGTGCAAATTGCACTTAACAACAAGATATTACTGATTAACTTTTGTTTGTTATAACTTTGAAGGATAACACTTGTACTTGACATTTTTGCAAAATCAGGAAATAAAATTAATACTTAAAGAATTACTGATAACGTTAAAATGTCATTTTTGTTCTTCGATTTTATTTATATATTATTTTAATTACACAGATGTACAGTCAAATCGAAAGCATTGATTTATATATTTAATAAATATTGCTAACCTTTAAGACCAGGATCATCATTCTTCGTCCTAATATTTATAATTTTTACTGCCTTTCCGGATAATGTGGACAGCAGTAAGCGATACCTCAGATAATTGCTGCCCTCATATATAAGTATTTTATTTTTTATTTTGGCTGGCATTTTTTAAAAAGTTCGGCCAACGATAACATTTATTAAAAGACCACCACGTGTGTCACACATACATGAAACTATCGACCATCGACCATCGACCTATTACTCCTATTAGTTCTGACAGAGAAGGATGAGAGTGGTCTGGGTCTGGAGTGGTCATACTAGTCATGCCTGATGCCCGCGTTTTGGCGCTGTTACCGTATCCTGTAGATAATGTGCACGATTTTGTGCTTCTCTTCCGTGCTATGTCCACGATTTTTCAATCCTCTTTGGAAAAAAGAAAAACCAAAAAATCGTGAACCTGACAAAAAAGAATAAAAAAATCGTGACATAACACGGACACGGAAGAGCTAGAATCACAAAATCGTCGATATTACCATAAAATCGTGGACATAGTACGGAAGAGAACCACAAAATCGTGCATATTATCTACAGGATTCGGTAACAGCCTAGAGTCCCTCTAATCAGAGGCTGCGTACCGATATTCACTGCAAGTACTGAAAATCTATAGTTTACGTAACGTACACTATAGATTTTCAGTACTGACAGTGAATATCGGAACGCAGCCAGTCTGGCCGGTATACGACAGCAACTTTTGATTGGTTCGCCATTTTTTGGCAAAAGCAAGAGAACAGAAAGAGAAAGAGATAAATGTATATCACTTTCTCTTTCTCTCTTATATCTGGAGGACGATCAAACGGTTGACCACCAAACGTTCTAGTTTAGATATTCGTGACCACCAAACCAAACGATTCCGCGTCGAATGAGCCCTAATAAAAGGTTTGTTCGCGTCGCATGCCCCACCATGCTCCTAATCACTCCAACGCACTCCAAAAACTCATCTGCTCCAATCGCGACCTTTTATCCGTGATCCAAGTGCTCTTGGTGTTTATTGGAGTATGCGACGCGAACAAACCTAAGGTCAAATTGGTTGAAAAATATAAAAATTGTCTGGCTAACTTCGCACCTAAAATTTTATTTTTATTTTACAGGAAAACGACTAACTACCAAACGATGACTACCGTCTGACTACAAACGACCACCAATCGATACCAATTAATGAAAATTCGATACGTTGAAGTTGTCCGGCCAACTTCACAGAATAAGTAGCTACAAGTAGGGGCGGCAGGGCCGGCAGGGGTGCGTTCCGTTGGCTCTTACTTTTAGAACCAACCAATCAACGCAGATTGTTGATAAGACGAACTCAACAGTTATGTCTGCTGAACGCGGCCATTCATACGTCCATGGGATTACCGGTTGACCAATCAGAGTACAGCTGTTTTGCTCTGATGATTGGTAAATCCGCAGCGGCGCAGCCATCAACCGGTAACCCCAACCGCAATCGAGCCCGCAACCTGTAGAGTGTAGTGTAAATGCCTTTTGCCTAACCTGAAATCTGGAGCCTGGAGCCTGGAGCCTGGAACTCCTTTCTTCTGAAGATAGAATATTCCATTTAGTTTAGATTGTTGCGGGTGTGCAGTTGCTAGTTGTATATATAGTTCTGCCGTGTAACAATAATAAAACATTCTTAGGGATGTTGGAACGTGAGGATGATGAAGGAAATTTATACGCCTTTGTGAGTATCTTGTGTAATTTATAAAAGCACTTTACATACATGTATATAAATTTATGACTGATAATATATCGATATGATATTATAATTGTTATTAAACAGAACGAGGAGGATTTACCATATGAAGAAGAAATTTTACGAAATCCATATTCAGTGAAACATTGGCAACGTTATATCGATCATCTTAAAAATACAAACAGTAAGAATTTAAATGTGGTATATGAACGAGCATTGAAAGAACTTCCGGGCAGGTAAAACTATTCTATTATATATTTTTACAACTACTTGTACACATTTGTATCAAAGACTTTAAATATCGTATATTATATTGATACAGTTACAAGCTGTGGTATAATTATCTCCGACAACGTGTGAGCCAATTAAAAGGTCGATGTATAACAGATCCATTGTACGAAGATGTTAATAATGCATTTGAACGTGCTTTAGTATTTATGCATAAAATGCCACGCATATGGATGGATTATTGTACGCTAATGACTGAAGAATGTTATATAACACGAACGCGTCAAGTGTTTGATCGATCTCTCAGAGCACTTCCTATCACACAGCATCATCGTATATGGCCATTATATATTCATTTTTTAAAGAAACACAATGTTTACGAAACTGCTGTTAGAGTCTTCAGGAGATATTTAAAGGTATGTAATAATAACGTAAATAATATGTTTATATACCGCTTATATTGTCCTTGACATTTTTAATTGATATGAAAAAATCTTGGTCTAAGATTCGACAGAATTTCTTTCCAGCAAAAATGCCTTATGCATATTTTTTTGTTTTATACATGTAGCTAGCACCGGAAGATACGGAAGAATACATAGAATATTTGATATCGATTGAAAGACTCGATGAAGCTGCTGTAAAACTTGCGCAGATCGTCAACCAGGACGATTTTGTATCGAAGCATGGGAAATCTAATCATCAACTATGGAATGAATTATGCGATTTAATATCAAAAAATCCTTCCAAGATAAAGTCTTTGAATGTAGATGCTATTATCAGAGGCGGTTTAAGACGTTATACAGATCAGTTGGGACCTCTATGGAATTCATTGGCAGATTATTATGTCCGAAGTGGTCTCTTCGAAAGGGTATTACTGGCTTTGTATTTGCATCCAATTAATGTTTTTTATTCTACACTGCTGTTTTTTATATAAAAAGGAATACGCGCTCACACACACACACACACACACACACACACACAGGCGTGTATATATATGCATTGTATATGTTATTTAGGCGAGGGATATCTACGAAGAAGCTATACAGACTGTTACCACCGTCAGAGATTTTACACAAGTTTTCGATGCTTATGCACAATTTGAGGAACTTAGTCTTAAGAAGCTTATAGAAGAAGCAGCGAGAAATCCTACTGAAGAAGGTAGCTGATGTACATTAATTTAAACTAATAAACGTTTTTATGTTAGTGCCTTAATTTATTATTCTATCTTTTTTTTTTGCATTAGATGACATTAAGTTAGAGTTGAGACTGGCACGATTGGAACATCTCATGGAAAGGAGACTATTGTTGCTCAATTCTGTATTATTACGACAAAATCCACACAATGTAGCGGAATGGCATAAAAGAGTAAAACTTTACGAAGGGCAACCACATGAGGTAAAAGGATATGGAAACTTCATAAAATGTATGAATTTCTGTTTTGGAATAAATTCCATTGATATGTTTTCCCGTAGATAATTAATACGTACACAGAAGCAGTGCAGACAGTGCAACCACAATTGGCAGTTGGTAAATTGCACACATTGTGGGTTGCGTTTGGCAAATTTTATGAGGAAAATGGCCAAATTGAGGATGCTAGAGTAGTATTTGAAAAGGCAACTCATGTTCCATACACCAAGGTAGACGATCTTGCCTCAGTATGGTGTGAGTGGGCAGAAATGGAAATTAGACACGGGTAGGATTGGTTTACTTTCTCAATCTCTATCACATTTGTTATATACAGATAATCGGAAGCTACGAAAATTTATTATTTTCTAAATTGGACAAGGAGAAATATGATTGAATTCAAATAAAATATCCTACACACCCTGTATCTTTACCCTATAACATATATATATATATATATATATATCGATATATGTATTGTTGTCCTAGAAACTGCAAAGAAGCTTTAAAACTCATGCATCGTGCTACTACAATGCCAGCTAGAAAAGTGGCATACCATGACGAAGCGGAAACAGTACAAATGAGATTATACAAATCTTTAAAAGTATGGTCTATGTATGCAGACTTGGAAGAAAGTTTCGGAACATTTAAGGTATATTTTCAATTTATATATTGCTATTCAACTTATATGTTATTGTATCGTTAATTTTTTTATTTATGTTATAAAGCCGATATTTTAAATTTAATGTTTTACTATAACAGACCTGTAAAGCAGTGTACGACAAAATAATCGACTTGAAAATCGCAACTCCTCAAATTATTATCAATTATGGACTGTTTTTGGAAGAAAATAATTACTTTGAGGAAGCATTTAGGGTATGTTGAATATTTCTCATTAATTACATATATGTATATCTGGTAATTTAACAGCATTTTACAATATTTATTTTTTAGGCATATGAAAAAGGTATCGCGTTGTTTAAATGGCCTAATGTTTATGACATTTGGAACACATATCTCACAAAATTTTTAAAACGTTACGGTGGTACGAAACTAGAACGTACCAGAGATTTGTTTGAGCAATGCTTAGAACATTGTCCACCAAAGTATGCCAAAGGTATACAACTTGTCTTACTTGTTATCTTACTAATTTACACATTATGCAGTAAGAAAGACTAAATAATCTTTATTTATTGCAGCCTTATATTTGTTGTACGCAAAGCTAGAAGAAGAACATGGCTTAGCGAGACATGCCATGTCAGTGTATGAACGTGCGACAAATGCTGTCCTCCCAGAAGAAAGATTTGACGTAATGTCTTTTCACCGATACATCCCTTTTTTCTTGCTACTAATAGTTTACGTATAATTTAAAAATTTTTATTCACAAAGACATTTGTGATATATTTTTTTTCAATCAAAATATGAAATACAATACTTTCCAGTTTGTATGATGTAAACTACATAATATTGTTAAAGAATCTAAGTATAAGCTTCAGAGTTGGAAAATTAATTTTTTAATTTGCAGATGTTCAATATATATATAAAGAAAGCTGCCGACATATATGGTGTGCCGAAAACTCGGCAAATATATGAAAAGGCTATAGAAGTATTGAATGATGAGAACACAAGAGAAATGTGTTTACGATTCGCAGAAATGGAGACCAAATTAGGAGAAGTAGATAGAGCAAGAGCGATATATGCGCATTGTAGCCAAATATGTGACCCGAGAGTACGATATTGTGCTCATTGTAATACATTTGAAAACAGCGTTATTATTATTCATTTTTTACGAATCTAATTAAAATTGTGCAGGTTACATCCAATTTTTGGCAAATTTGGAAAGAATTTGAAGTCAGGCATGGAAATGAGGATACAATGCGTGAAATGCTTCGAATCAAGCGTAGCGTACAAGCTATGTATAACACTCAAGTAAACATGATGTCGGCACAAATGTTGAATAACGCATCCAATCAAGTATCGGATGTTCCAATGGATGCTATGCGTTTATTAGACAGTAAAATTACATCAAGTACAGGTAATAGAGATTAAATCCCACTTTCGTCTCTTTCACAAATATCGAACAATTCTGAACGATCTTGAATTGTAGACAACGCCGCTGATATTAAAGGAGGCATCAAATTTGTACGTGGCGTAACAGAAAAGGATGGCAAATCAGAATCTCATGTGAATAATCCAGATGAGATTGATATCGACATAGATGATGAAAATGATAACGATGCAGAAATAGAGGAAGGTACTACATTTGCAAGTAGCTTTAAAATTCAATTTCCTTATATACAAACATGTTCAAGCTATCTTTTCTGCCTTTCTCAACAACAGTTGGATTAGATTCACGCTTTTGTTGCGTTGTATTTTCATAAATTTTCCTTAAATCAAAATGTCAAGTAGGACAATCCTTTGCTGCAACTTTTCGATTTATATTAAATATTTTTGCAATCAAGATAATTGACATAATTCTAATCCAGATAAAGAATCTGTTTTTAAATTTAACACTAAAGGATGGAAAATAAGATTGCGCTGTTTGTTTATACATTTGAAGTTTAATTATCTGTCGGTCATAAAATTAAAAAAAAATGCAAAAACTGTTAGTACATTAGTTATTTTATTAAGTTAGGTCCTATAAACTAATCCATAGTAATGTTTTGTTAAAATTTACTACGGCAGAAATATAATAAACATATTACAAACTGACTTTTTATTAATGCCTCACTATTCATTTTCAGACGTGCCGATCGAGAAACAGACTATACCATCACAGGTATTTGGTGGTTTAAAGGCAGTCCAAGGTGAAGAAGATTGAGATTTTAATAAGATAGTATCGTAGTTGGACAATATCTGTATGTAATGTAGTAACTATATTGTTATATAGCAACTATGACTGCTAGTAGTGACTAGAGTCTTGTCACAATCTTGTGTACTGTTTTGATCATTAAATCCATTTTTTTCAATATCGTAATATATTTATAGGAGTATTATGCATTTATATCATTTTTGATGTATGATCCATACATAAAACAAGAGTATATGTACAAATATGTATGTTAGGTGTGCTAAAGTTTGTCTTTTTTCGGTATACTCTTACAAATATTTAAAATTCAAATAAGTTTCAACTTTTTGCATTCTTGAAGGATTGGCATTAATGTCTTTGAAACGTCATATATCGTGATTTACTAAGTAAAAGCACACAAAACAGTAATGTACGTGATACGAAGCCTAGTCACACAGACTTATATGCAAGCGTACGACTAGGCGCTTCGTATTTCATTATTTTATGGCTGTTTATTAATTGTCAAAGGAAAGAGATAGGCTTATGGCAGAGAACGAACGTAGGCTCTTACGTCTATCGTAATCGTAGACATAAAGCAAGGCAGAGAAAACCGTAAAGCTGGATTCAAACAGGACGCGTCAAGCAGCGAGCAGCAACCAATCAGCGAAGCGACATTTTCTACGGTACTGCTGATATCACCTCGCTGATTCGGTTGCTGCTCGCTGCTCACTCAACAGTTGTATTTCCTGAATGCGGCCATTGGGTATATGGAAGAAGAATCTATACATTCTACTTATGTCTATGGCGCTGGCGTATCGTAACCAAACCTAATCTAACTTAACCTTACTTTTGTAGTAAATAATCTGATACCGTCTTAGTACTGCTATAAAAGACTTTTCATAGTCATATATCTAAAATAATAAGCAAATATGCTAATAAGAAAAAGTGTAATGAGAATAATAAGTAAATTTTATGCATGCTTTGTCGCATGTGTTTAACTTAATTTTTTTTTTTTTTTTTTTTACTATTTGTATGACCAGTTCATGACATTATGAAAATAATAAACTTTGATATTTCCTTGTGGCGGCTTAAACGAGTCAGTAAAATTGTTATTAATAATGTCACTTGTTTTAACATGTCATCGACGAGTACTCTACCTTATACTACTGTTTGTAATGACTATAGTACATCTTGTACAAACATTGCACAAGATTTGACCCTCAGCAATCAGCAGTCCATGTTAAATAATGTCATAGTTAAATATAGTTCAGGAATACAGAACAACTTTCTGTATATGTCTTATCCTCGAATTGCTTCCCATATAATTTTATGTAATGGAAAGAAACATATTTGGTATAAACCTTATCGCAGTGGTCAGTATCATAACAGTATTAGACATCTTTCAAATGCTGGCATCCAGTCTGTTGCTGAAACTCAACTTCCGATGCAATTTAATGGAATATTCAAAGCAATATCAGAGAGCGCACCTATTAAAGTCGCACAAGATTCATTACTGTTTGTGCATGATTATACAGGCTTACCATGGTGGTCGGTCATTATACTTACCACTATTATGATGAGAACAATAGTGACGTTACCATTATCCTTCTATCAGGTAAATTTGTAAATATTTTCAAGTGTAATGCTATTTTTAAGTCTTTTAAATATGCGCCTGCGTTTTTTATCGTAATATTTTTAGCTATACATATTTGCAAAATTGGAAAGTCTCAAGTATGAAATGGATGAGATAACTAAAGAGATGAAGAAAGAGATAAATTATGGAACACATAAATATAATTGGTCTAAAAAATATGCTACATCCTTGTATAATATCTCTGTAGGTAATGTTTTATCTTGTTTACTTTAAACTTCTGAGTTGACGAGAGCAATCGACTAGAATATTTGATCTTTAAATATCTGTCATTTTTGTTACAGGTAAAGAAACAATGGAATAAATTAATTGTTCGGGAAAATTGTCATCCAGCTAAAGCTAGTCTGTTGGTACTAGTACAAGTACCTTTGTGGATATCATTGTCAATGTCTATTAGAAATTTATGCTATATGTTACCTAAACAGGATGCCAGTATGTACTACAAAAAGAATAAAATGATTATTTGAATAAAAAATAAGAATTGATACATTTCTAACGTATTTGTTCTATCAGGTGCTTACACCACTTATCAGGAGTTTACAACTGACGGATTCCTTTGGATATCTAATTTAACTATAGCAGATCCTTTTGTACTTCCTATAGCAATGGGATTATTTAATTTAGCCATTATAGAAGTAAGTTTTTAATATAATTTCTGAATTGATTTACGAATATTATGGACAAATCTGACAAATTAATTATATTCTAGATTTTTATATCACACATTCTAATTTTATGATCCTTTTGTAACAGATAACTTGTATGAGTAGGGTAAAAGAGTCGACGAAATGGCAGAGATACTTGACCAATTTTTTCAGAGTTGTTACAATTGGTATGATCCCCATTGCTATGTCTGTACCATCGGTAAGTTTCAAAAAATCTTTTTATAAACTAATTTTTTATAAGAATAATTTTACGTGAGAAATAATTTAAAATACTTTCTTTTTTACAGTGTTTGAGCTTGTATTGGGCAACTAGTAGTGCGTTTGGTCTTTTCCAAAATCTAATCTTATTGTCTCCGAAATTACGTCGTTTTGCAAAAGTGCCTATAACTACATCCGAGTCGTCACATCCATACTTGGGGTTACGTAACAAAATAGCAGCTAAATGTCGTTTCGAAAGGAAAGTGGAAATCCCACCGAAGATATAAATATGTTTCGTGAGTTAATCACTTATACAAATAAATCATAAGGCCTGTCCGTTTTCGCTGCACTTCTAAACTAATCCAATAAGTTAGAATAAAACAAATATATTTTCTTTAATTCTAACTTATTGCACTAGTTAGCAGAAGTGCGGCGAAAACGAACAGACCTATATGCATAAGTTTTACAAGTATTTCTTTCTTGTTTGTAAACTCACATCTCGGATATACGTTCCGATATCTCATAACACTTTTCTAAACAGCTTGTATATGTAATTGAGGACGAATATAGTCTTTTGAGATTATAAATTTGGTTATAAATTTCGATATATTTGAATAAGGAACACGCATGGATATTTAAGAAATGGTCTTTTCTTTTAAGAAAATATTAATAAATAAATCTATAAAGAATTAAAATAATATTTAATATATATTTAGGTTATTGTAAAATAAAATTTTGTACGAATAATAAACAATTATGTTAACAATTATAAATTTTTGTAGGATATGTATGACGTTTATAAATGTTTTTTAAAATTCTGTTTACATATTTGAACATATTTGTCACAATTTGAAAGAAAAATTTTAAATAAAATTTGGAGATAAAAAGTAAATTAGAGAATAGTTTAATAAAGAAACAGGATGTAACAAAGTCGTTGTCATTATGTGCATTATCAGTACATTATCGAAGAAATAATTATTTGCAATAATTTCCCACAAATTTCCAACAAAATTATACTTTTATCTAATGAAATGCACGAAGGCTTTTATCTGTAGATACAAGCCGCAAAAATATATACGCATGATAGATGAAAAGATGAAAACTACAAAATTGAAAAAAAGATTTGTAAAACAACCCAAGTTATTTTTATGTATCTTAACCATTATGTGGAAAGTTTACGAATTGTATTTTATTATATTGTATATAGATTGCTTGAAACAATATTCTATAATAAATACTCGAGCATTTTTAGTAATAATATGTAATAAAGCAAATAAAATTTTATTGCAACAGCAGGTGCACTTTTCTTCTTTAGATATTGCCGTTGATGTGCTTGAGAAATGTTGATTCGCGTAACCTTTACCCTTTTGCATGAACTAAAGATAATGAAAATACAAGAAACGTAATAGGAAAGACGCATCTGCGTAATAGCAATGTAACATTTCCTTAATCGTATTTATCGAAGATTTTATATATAAGGTCGATTTCTTGGCGAAGCAAAGCCATTAAGTTGAATCAAACGACGATTAACGCGATCGAAGAATGATCTTCATTTTCAAGATGAAGTCTCACGCAGTTTTGTTTTGCCTGATACTGTGTACCGCACCATTTGTATTGACACAATCAGATGTGAGTATATATTATAATTATAACAAATATTATAAAAATATGTAGAAATATTAATGTCAGTCAAAGTCAATCGCTAATACGAATGAGAGCGAAGCAAAGCAATTGAGCTCCTTTTAGCGAAAGTTAAAAACGTTTGATTTAATTAAAGTAAATTATATTTTGCATTTTGTATTAGTTCGAATTTTTTGATATTATAGTAAAGTACTTCCTAGCCTCCCCCCCCTCCCCCATTTCCAAATAATACGCTTATAAATGTCTTTCTTTCGTTAATTGTGATAAATATCAATAATCCATAATTAATAATTAATTACGTAATCATGCATAAAATTGTTAAACATGGTTTGTAGTGTAGATTTTATTTATATACACTACAAAATAATAGATTATATAATAGCTTACACAATAATAAGTAAAGATAAATGTATAGTTAAGCTGTGATTATGTTATTTAACAAAAAATTTGCAAATAATATATACGTGCTTCTTCATATTCATATTTCTTCCATTTCCATAGTTTTTGCTACAGCTTTTTATAGAATAAAATATTTCACCTTTATTCATATTCTCTCTTCTTTATCATGGCTAATTGTAAGAGATAAAATTGAATGATTTGTTTATTTACAGGCGACTGTATTGCCTTATCCGAACGATTGCACCAAGTTTCAACAATGCGATTTAAGTGGTTGCTTCGTGATGAGCTGTGGTAGAGGAACAGAATTTAATCCGGCTATAGGTACTTGTGACTATCCTCTGAGAGACCGTACAGGATGTGGTAATCGTGGTTGAGAATTTTAGTTTACGAGAGAAGAGCTATTGCAAAGACGCAAAAATATTTCGAAAAATTCCATTCCTGTTTTGTACAGATACTTGTGTGTTATGACATTGTAAAAATAAAATTATAAAATAATTTAAATTATGCTTGTTCTATTTATTATTGAAACTCCATGTCATTAGTGTAATAACAAATTCCTCTGTTATTAATTAAAAAATAATTTCTAACCCTTATTTGTCACACTTCTGTAGACGTTACGTACTTGCTACACTGGGGTGGAATCTACCCCAACAACAAAAATTGTTATAACAAATACGCTATTCAATATTTTAACTTGCCAATTTTTTTAGAGCTTCTTAAAAGCTTACTTTTAAAAGTTATGTAGGTTATATAGCCAAAAATTAACATTATGTATGATAAAAAAATTAAAATAGCCCCCAACAAATAAAAAAATGGCTGTTTTTATAAAAAAATTTAATATTTTTTTTTTACAAATGTCGCTATAGACCCGCTCCTCATAGGTTTCTGTACTTAAAATTAAGGGAATATATGGTCGTGGGGTTGATTTGATCCCAGTGTGACAAACAAGGGCTAATGTACATACATTTTTTCGATACCTTCCAAGTGCATACGTAGGTCTGTCACGTTCGACGCTATTTTTTGCTACCTTGAAGTATATTTAAAAAAATTGACGATTTTACAGTCATTTTGATAAACATCGTTTATTAAATTTAATATCTTCTGGCAGGCTTGCAATTTTACAGTTACGAGCAGATATCACTTTGGCTTGGACGTCGCGCGCCGTAGATCCACGTATGCACTACGTTGAGGGATAAAATATTACACAAGTAGCACAACTAAAAATAAAAACGTTATTAAGTTATTTTCCAGTTATTTTCGCACGTATATTGACATTGATTGAGTCGGCGAACTGCAGAAATGTAATTTGGCGAGCATCGAAAGTAGTTATGTATAGTGCGATATCTATATCGTCATCAATCGTCACTTATAATAGCAAACACACCGATGCGATGCAAGATGCAAGGAACAGTGATAGGCGACTATCAAAGAGACATCCTAACGCGTGGACGCGAAAAGAGTATCACACGCGAGAGTGACTTTCGTTTATGCATCCCAAACAGATGATCGATTTTTTACAGGTAAATTCATCCTATGTTTCGTCTATATTTCTATAATATATGGCATACGTCAAGAAGAACGCATGTTTCCGCGGTGACGATTGACATCGGAGAAACACGAATCCTACCAAACTATGATGCGACTTTCAATAAATATCACAATCTTTCGATCACGTTCTTGTAATTGCGCCTAAATATTTTCAGAAATATGATGTTTCATTTGCTGATCTCATTGCTTTTGTTACATTGTTATCACTTTTCGCTGCAACCAAGAGAATAAAGAGTGAAGTTCATTAAAATGATTTTATATTGTATCATGGAATGTGAAAACAAATATCTAGTTTTAAAAATATGAGTTGACTTATTTTATTATTTCGTTAGGCTATAGTTTTATTACTGTTTTCATTACTGTCTAATACTAAATTTAAAAAATCCTTATTTAATAGATTTTTGTGTATTATTTTTTTGCACAGGATGGCAATTCTTACACGGTGTCGGCATACCTGGAAGGTATATCTAGACTGCAGCAAGTATTATATATATATATAATGTGTAGCGGTAAATGTAAACTGGAGACGTGTTTTAGCTCACATACGATTTTCGAGAGTTACCT
Source organism: Temnothorax unifasciatus (assembly GCA_030770225.1). Lineage (NCBI taxonomy): Eukaryota > Metazoa > Arthropoda > Insecta > Hymenoptera > Formicidae > Temnothorax > Temnothorax unifasciatus. Next base: position 28,180 of record JASTWK010000266.1, on the reverse strand, counting down.
CTCCCACTTGTACCCACCGACGCGGGTCCGTATTAGCTGCGACTTTAACCCTTACTTGTCACACTTCTGTAGACGTCACGTACTTGCTACATTGGGGTGGAATCTACCCCAACAACAAAAATTGTTATAACAAATAAGCTATTCAATATTTTAACTTGCCAATTTTTTTAGAGCTTCTTAAAAGCTTACTTTTAAAAGTTATGTAGGTTATATAGCCAAAAATTAACATTATGTATGTTAAAAAAATTAAAATAGCCCCCAACAAATAAAAAAATGGCTGTTTTTATAAAAAAAATTTAATATTTTTTTTTTTTACAAATGTCGCTATAAACCCGCTCCTCATAGGTTTCTGTACTTAAAATTAAGGGAATATATGGTCGTGGGGTTGATTTAACCCCAGTGTGACAAACAAGGGTTAAGTTCCCGCGGAAACTGTAAAACATGATGTTGAGGTCATCGATATACATATATTATTGTAAATGTATCTCCTCTCCGTGAATCTCTGACGAGATTCCAAAAGGGAGCTCAATCGAATGAAATAACAATCTTATCTATTTGTCATTCCATGTTATCTGTGTCTCTCGCGTCGGTCCTTTTATAAAATCGGCGTGCATTAATTATATCAACGAGCAGGAGTTTGCTCGCTCGTCAATTGGCAAACAGTTCTGTTTGCAGTGGTTCGTTTGTTGCGTCGTCTCTCATGCTTGTCGGCATCCTTTTTTTCTATTTTATGTACGTGTGCGTGAGCACACATCATGCCGAGAGATAACTCTTTTCTCCTCTCTCTGTCCCATTATCTTTTGAGATGATCCTCGACCTTTCTAAGTGATAACATTCCGATTTCCATGAATCAGAGCACTTGTTTCCTCGAGTATATTGATATCTGTTTCTGGTTAAGACAGTGTTGATCGGTATTCAAGCTCGGCGATTTTAGAAAGAGACGAGGATCAGTATAGTACGATGCTCGGTGTATCGCGGAAGTATCGAAAATGACACCGTGTTTTAGTTATTTCTACATCGCTTTCTGCCTTATTTATATACCTGTTTTTTCTTCCGCGGTACGTGGTGGGATTGTTTGCTTGCGAGAGTGACTTTTAGTGATACATGTAGCTATTTTAATTTTATTTTTTTTTTGTTTTTGCTTAGAAAGTTTAAAATCATATTTTAAATGTGGACTGGGCTGACTAAAATTCGAATAAAAAGAATTTTGCGTTACCAAAAGTATCAATGTTTATTATATGTATATAATAATGTGTACGAGAAAATGCGAATTTGCAAAATGCAAGGATTTTATTATTTTTTTCAAGATCGATAGAGCGAGAAAACTTACTTTAATTTTCCAAATTGATTGTTTGATAAAAATAAAAATATAACTTCATTTCTTTATCGATGTAATAATAATATATATAGTATATATAATAAATAGCGTGCTGTTTTGAGACTAGAACCTAATGAATTGGGTTAAAAAATATTTGCATTGATTGATCGCCTCTGTTATATAACGACGATATATAACGATATCTGAAACGTAATGTAAATTTACTAAGTACCAGATGTGACAATCAGACTGCAGAAATGTGTAATTTATTAGACGGAGACTGAAAATGTGTGTCATCAATATATTTTCTCTTAACTTGAACTTACTATATGTCACATATAATAATATTGGGAATAATAATATTGATATGACCATTTAATCTATTTTTATATTTATCTAAATTATTCCGAGGCATATTTTTCTGTGATGTAAAACATTATAATTTTTTTTGTACAATACACGCACACGATGTACAATAATTAACTATGCTTTTGAATATTATTAATTTGAATATTTATTAATTAAATTGCTCAAACTTTCAAAAATTATGCTCAAATCTTTTTATACCGTAAAGTATATATATATAACATAATTTGAAATAAATAATTATATCTCCGCGTGCATATCGATATAAACGGAAATAATATAAAATGAAGGTGTGATATTTATATCACATATGCTAATTTATACCGAGTGCTCAAATCTTAATTTTTTAAATAAAATACATGTGATTATTATCAACAAAAATTAAGGAATAAAGCAATTATTCCTTAAGCAAGAAATTGTCAAACATATCTCCTTCACTTATTCGCGTATGTAATTTATTGCATTCATTGTAATCAAACAAAAGAAATATATTTATTATTATTAATTTCAAAATATATAAATATTTTACTCACGCTAATAAAATAAGGAAATTTGACATAAATATTGTTTTGTTTTGATATATTAATTTCAACATAAAAGTTAAGACTGTATTTGATGTTTTTCTATTGATTTCTATTATCACTGCAGATCTATGATCCAAGATTGACAACTACGAAACCGCCAGAGCGTCGTGAATCGGTGCTTCCTTGGCATTCGACTGACAACGAGAAGGAATCGCGTGTTCAAACAACATCTCCTACTTCAAAATGGTATCAATCACAAGACGATATTACACCTAAATCTGGCATAAAGAATTGGAGCCCTTGGCGAAAGGCTTCGGATAGTGAAATTGAACAAAGAACACAAATTGACATTCCTCAGCAAGTTTCTGAACAAATTTCTGAAAAAATCCCAGAACAACAGCGCAATTTCAAATTCGATAAGTTGGAGCAACAAGAAAGTCTGAAATTTCCTTTTGAATATGGAGATTTGACAGAGTCTGATAAAAATTACGGACATTTTAAGGATGAATCAAAATATGGAACTCGCGGTCGGCCTCAAAATGAGATTGATTTTGAGCATAAGCATCCATCGAGAAACGACGAGACCAAAGAAACGCACGAGGATTTGTACGAAGGTGTAGCTATTGACAGCACGGTAATTTTTTTTCTATGTCTTTAAGCAGAATTTTTTTATACGTTACAGTATCGTACTTATACATTCAAGATTACATAATATAATAATTCCATTCAATATATTTTTATTGACGCACATACATAAGATGGTTTCATATTATATATTATATATGATCTCAAAATTCTAAATAAAAGAAAAAATTTATATGATCAAATTCTAGAAAAAAACTTAAAAAACATTTGAATGTTCTTTAAATTTATTTCAATCTTGACTTGATAACATTTATTAGATGTTTGCATTATATTGATATTGGCTTTGTCTTTTTACATAGAAACCACGAAAGGAAAATTTACTTCTTTCACAAAAATCACAGCACAAAGTGGCTCGATATAATACTCGATTGGATGTTCAGTGTCCCGATGACAATTCTACAGGGCAATTTGTTTATCCACCAGATTGCAAATTTTTCGTCAATTGTTGGAAGGGTCGTGCATTTCTCCAACCATGCGCTCCAGGCACTCACTTTAATCCCGATACTCTGGAATGCGATTTTCCGCATAAAGTAAAATGCTACGAAGACAAATCCGTGTATTTCAGGGAGCCAGATTCTGATTTCCAAATTAATCGAAAATTAGAAAAATTACAAGTGCGTTTTTTGAAAATGTATCATTATTTATCATAAATCGAAATTTAATTTTGTCTTTCACTCTACTTTATCTATTTATTTGGTATTTGATACAGGAACCAAAATGCCCACCTAATTTGATCGGTTTATTACCACATGATGGAGATTGCACGAAATTTTTACAATGCGCGCACGGTGCAACTTATATTATGAATTGCGGTCCTGGAACGGTTTTCAACCCTGCTATTGGTGTGTGCGATTGGCCGCATAATGTAAAAGGTTGCGAAGGTAGCATTAAGTGATTACTTACTAGAAGAAATAACTGTTTTTTAAATCGTGTAATAGAAATTTTTTATTTAAATCTGTTTTATTATACAGACATTTTTAAATCTGATGAAAAAATTCCACTTACACCTCCAAATATAAAATCTGAACACGACAAAGCGCAATATATTGAAGTTAAAAAAATTACGTGTCCCGTGGATTTCACCGGACTATTGCCCCATCCGGAGACATGCAAAAAGTTCCTTCAATGTGCAAACGGTGTTACTTATGTGATGGACTGTGGTCCTGGAACAGCTTTTAATCCTGTTACAACGGTCTGTGATTGGCCATATAACGTACCCAATTGTAAAACAGAAACAGGTATGATTGTAACAAATAGTACAAACTGTTAATTTGAGTAATTTAGCATTTTTCTTAAAGTAAGCCGTATATCTTGACAAATTCTATATATTACTCTAACGATTAATATTAAATATGAATCAAACAATTATTAATCAAACGATTATATATGTAAATTATTTTTTACGGAATCTATTATTAATTAATATTTTTTGAAATATTCTAAAAATAATTGTAATAGATATATTTATAAATTTATAATTTTCTAATTTAATAGATAAATCTAATGACAAAGTATACAGGACGGAGGATAGTACTTGGGTTCCATTTGCTGGATTTCGAGGTACATCACAGTCAAATCCAAGTCGCTATAATCATACGTCTAGCTTCCGTGGTCATTTTCCTCGATCGGAATATAACACGACAATGAGTCCAACATTGAGATCAACCTGGAGACCATTTGCAACATCTTCAAGCTCACCTTGGATACCAACGTGGACAACAATGGCCCCGAGGCCATTTTATAATCGTTCTGAGCACACTGTTAATTATCATAATAGTTACGGCCATGGAGAAAACCGATATCAAGATTATGGACCATATCGTCCAGAATGGAAACCAAGTAGTGGAAATTTGAGACAATCCTCTGATAGCAATTACGAATTTCAAAATCATTCGGATAGGCAATGGGCGGAAAACCATAGAACTGATCCAAATGCACAACGAATTTATCATTTTGTACGTCCAGAAGGATCGTGGTACAAGCATGGAAATCAAGATCATCGTTATGATCATGGATATTATCCTCCCGGTTATCATCATCATCATCATCATCATCATCATTATCATAATTATGGACCTATGTCAAATCCACCAGTAAATTCAACTTGGAACTTAGATAGTTCTACTGCTACTACTAGCGATCGAAGATACGATCAAGGATACCGAGGATATACTCCAAATGCAGGTGATGGTCATTGGCCTTCTGATCACGACCACCATCACGATTCCGGACATTACGATCATCATTATTCCGAACATGCTGCATCGAGCGAAACAGATCAAAGATTTCAATCATATCTTCCTCCTAGAGGATACAATGAAGACAGTAATCAGTTTCATAATAAACATAACGAAACAAAGTTTTTTGGCGTTGCTAAAGGTGATTTGCCAACTACTCAACGGACCGATCATGATTTGTCCTCAAATAGGCAAGATTATAGTAGGACGAATCCAAAATTTTATCATCCCAGTTTCAATCGTACTTTTCCACCCGCTGGAAATGTTTTGCTAAACAGTGGCAATAAATTTGCTGAAGATTGGAATCAGAATGAATCGCGACAAGATAGATTATCTCCTGCTTGGGCAGGACAAGAAAATACCGCTTGGAATCAGCCAAATAGATCTTCTAGTTTCAAACCGAGTACATGGTATAATCAGCAAAATCAACAAGTACAGCCGGAAATTCAGACACGTCCGTGGGATCAAGGTAAATAAAATATTAATTTATTGTATATATTAATAAATATACTATATATATATATATATATATATATATATATATATATATATATATATATATATATATATATATATATATATCTATATATATATATATATATATACATATACATATATATATATATATATATATTTATTTATTTATTAATTAAAATATAAAGAAGTTTGTTGTAATTAGTATACACAAAATAAGTTAATAATACAATCTAAAGTAATGTGCTGTTGCCAAATTTACTGACACATATTTGCACGTTGCACGAATTAACTTTGTGAATTGTGTGTACACAAGTTTTATTATATCAACATGATATCATTGAAACAATGCAAGTATATATACATATAAATAACGGTGCTTCTTAGCAGTTATGATGCATGAAATATAATGAGATATGCATGGAAATTATGTTGCATGATATATTCTACAATATAAATTAATAGTGAAAAATTGAAAATGTACACAGTAAGATAAGTAAATAAATAAATTATATGTTTAAATATAATAAAATATTTACATCAGAGAGATGGCCAATCTATGGCGCACGCGCCAAAAGTGGCGCGATTATTATATTGTGTGAACTTCGATGATAAAATAATAAAAGAGGTAAACCTACTCATGCAAAAAGTATTAATCAAAAACCGATCTGTAGAAAAAAATCTATAACAGGAATTCACGTAGCTTATTGTTAGATAAAGAGAGTATTTTTGACATAAAATTTCTTGTATAACTAGATATGAATGAGAAAGTTTAATGTTTCGTAGGCATGGCTAGTCAAGACGATAAACTACGACGGCAATTCGGAAATAATATATATCAGCAAAGCACGGTTGATAGAGAGACGGATGCAAAAATGGCAGAGTGGGCGTCAAAAATAAATGTCTTGTTAAATTTAAAGAATCAAGTAAACTTAGGTTCGTAGGTGCATTTATGATCTTTAAATTATATATTCTTTCATTTACTTGAGAGTAAATATATACCATAAATGCATACCACAATACATACCACAAATTTCTATATAGATGATATATAAAAAATATCATCATTCAAATAGTTAATATGTTATTCTCATAAAATATTATAAGAGTTACGCTCATAACGTTTTATAATTTGTCGCAGAATCTGAGAATACAACTCAATATCCGAGAACAAACTTTTATCCAAATGGAATATATATTAATGCAAATGGCTTGAAAGGTCATTACATCACGAAAGAAATTGAGGATAATCAAGGATATTCGAAGAACCAGCAATCACATAGTACTAAAAAACCTATGAATTGGAATGATACTTTTAATAGTACCTATATATTACTTATTACTTTATTAATATATCTTATTTGATCGTCACAATTTATTCTTTCATGAAACTTAATATTAATTTACATTACCTGCTGATTTTCCTCTAACGATCAATTATTTTTAACTTATTATTACTATATTAGTTATAAATTTGAGTTTAAAAATTTTCTATATATATTATGAAATCTCTCTCTCTCTCTCTTTCTCTTTCTCTTTCTCTTTCTCTTTCTATCTATCATTTAAATTTTGATTATTTTGACAGAAACTGGCAGTTTGGTAGTTACGTATCATTAATATAATGTTCATTAGAGATCGTTATGTACTAATTATCTGCTAGAAATTGTATTATCATTTTATTGATTGTGTGCGCTTAGGCTTAAGCTTAATAATTTAGTCAAAAGTGACGATAATTGTACACTTGAATTTCACAGCAATTTACATCTAAACATTTAGCTAAAGCTGTTTCTTCTTTAACAGGTAAAAATAATTATACACCGTTTTTTACGACGCTGATGACGACAACAGAAAAAATCCCAAACAAACAACCCGAGTTGTCAAGAAGAGGACGGGAGTTTGGAAATACTATGACAGAAAAAGAGTTGCCTAGTTCTGGTAACATAAGCGATTCCAACTTATCTAGTGATTTAACTGAACGTGAAGATAATCATTGGAACGGTAGCGATACGGAGATAAGTACGGATGAAGATTTGAGACCTCCGAATATTATAGAACCTGAAATAAATGATTACGACGTAGATGTATTGGATGACAAAAATGTTTGGAAGCCCAGGCTGGTTTTCGAAAATAAGACTGAGACGACGACGATTTCATCTGTCGTTATGAGAATCGGTCCGAAAAATACCGATCTCGAACTTTTTAATATCGAAACAGCTCCGTTTCAAGAAAGTAAGTTGATGATTTAATTTGATATCAATTTATATGTTTTTATCTATGCAATAAGTGCTCGCGTGCGCGCGTAAAAAATAAATAATTTAGGTAAGTTATTCTTCAATGATTTTTTTATAGCTTTCCTCGTAATTGCTTTCTTGTGCATTGTTATGCTGCTTAAAATATCATGCAATAATCAAATAAACTTTTTAGTTTAAATTAAGCTTTTGCAAGGGATCTGACAAGGTATTATCATTTTTTGTCGCATAGAATAATATTGCAGTGCATTTTATGATGAACCTAGAATTAAAATCAATAATAAACCAACTTGAATTTTTTTATTTACAAATTATTATTTATTGAGTGTTTCAAATTACTTGTATTACGTATTTCATGCTAAATATTCTTATTTTATACAATAATTTTTTATAGATATTATGCAATATTAAAAAATTTAAATACAACTATCTTATTTTTACTATTATGTACTATTTATACATTATATTATTATACATTACATTTATTTATACACAAGTTGGTTAGCTAACTTAGATTTATTCCTTTGCATGTATTTCTTTCTTATGCCTTTGCATGACTTTAGTTAACTTTGTGGAAACATTAATGTATAAAACTATAATCGTGTAAATATATGTCAAATATGTACATGGCACCAACAACATACAATATAAATTATTATATATCACATTGTTTGATTAAAATGATAGCTAAATAAAGTAAGTAAATAAATAATTTATTTAATTTTATTCTAGAAGAACCTCCATTCCCAATTTATTACGTGCAGCCAGTGCATCCATTGACTCATTCGGAAAAAACTGTTCGATTAACGCCTATATCTGGTCAGGTGAGAACATTTATGTAAAGATAAATTGAAAAAATTTAACCTTAATTATAATAAAAAGTAATATTTTATTTAATATATTAATAGACTATTCGTTTGAGAGGCGGTTCTGGGCCTAATAATGGTTATGTTGAGGTGCAAGGTGTGCTGCCCGGTTGGGGCATTGTATGCGATTCCAGAAATAGTTGGACTTTAAAGGAAGCTCATATTTTATGTAGACAACTCGGGTATATCAGGTATAAAAAATGAAAAATTATTATAGCTTAAAAATTGTGTTGGAATTGTTTTGTAAAGTATTTATTTTTATTACTGTCACCTCGTTACGGCTCGTTGCCCTTTATTTATTTAGTTGTTTTTAATCTCGTGAGCCTTATACATTATAAAGTATTTATATTATTATACTTACGCGTTAGCTATGCACATATATGTGTAGATATTTTCAATATCATAAAACGACTGTAAAAACAATTAACGATACAATATCTGTATATACATATATATTTTTCTGATATTTCAACTTTATTTATTAAATAAATAAAGATAGTAATATAGTAAAAATTATTAGTTATTTGTTAAACTTATATATTTTAATGTGTAGGATCTGGGTTTCGCAGAATATAATTTGTATCTTCATATATTGTATATATAAAAATATGTATATCCGTATAACAACAAAAAACCCGACGGGAAAATGTATTATTGTACGGATTATTTTGTTTGTTACAGAGGCGCAGAAATGGCTTGGCAAGGCAGAAACAATCGCAATGAGATGCCAACTTGGATTGCTGCAAACACTGTAACATGCTTCGGCAATGAAACCAGATTTCAGTCGTGCAAGTAAGACATAAGTTATCAAAGATTTAAAAATATTCCTTTTATTAAATAAAGATGATCAGGTAATAAAAATCTGGATTTCTTATACACACATAATAATAATAATACTATAGTATAAAATGTTGGTAATTATTACTTTTTCCTTCTTTTTCGTCTCTTAAGTTTATAGCCATCTTTTGTTTACAATGTTTTTTATATGAAGCAAATTGTAGCAAAAATCATTACGCTAAAATGTACCGTGAATGATGATAATTTAGATTCACACATAATCAAGAGTGTCGCGTGGATAGAGATGCGATTGGTGTGCGATGTACTCCCAATCGAATCGCGCATTGTCACAAGGATGAAGTACCTCATAATGGACAGTGCTATCACTTAGCTGGTCCTGATAGCGGATTTAATCATGCTGAAGCATTGGAACACTGCAAACGAAGGAATGCACGCCTCATCGACATCACTAGCCAGGCGGAAAATAACTTCATTTCGGAGTGGTTGTTGCAATCGTATCCGGAAGTCAGCTCGATTATGACTTCCGGCTTCGGTTTCGCCAGCATGAGTCGCACCTTGTGGCTCTGGGCGGAGTCTGCTCATGCTAAATTCAAGTATGATTCTCAGAATATTATAGCTTTTATTTAATTTGTTTAATATTTACTGTTATTGTTAATTTTTAGATATATTTTTGCATATTCAGCTATGTAATAAGATAAATTACTGATCTGCTTTCTTCTTTCTATCAAGCCAATTATAACTTCTTTGAGTTAACGCGCATTTATTTGTTCCTGATTGTTAAAAGTAAATTAATTTAAAAGAATTATTTTCTCATATCTTTGAATTTTGCGTTAAATATTTTGTTAGATTTACAAAATGGTGGCCTGGCTGGATGAACGATACGGAACAATCACCATGGGTGGGTTCTCGTCCTCTTTGCATCGTGATGAAACGAAAATTTTCGTGTCACGAACGACCCGAATCGACCTGTGACACAGATTATTTCTTCTGGGACACTGAAGATTGCGCAACTACTTCAAAAGGGCATTCTTTTATTTGCAAGAGACCTTATGATGATATCGGTATTATTAAAGAATTATTGAATAAATATAATATGTACATAACATAATAATATATTACTTATTCATATTCGCCTGCCTAGGTTGCGTTTACGGGAAAGGAAATCAATACACTGGCAAAGCCAATGTAACAATATCAGGAAATGAATGTCTTCCGTGGGCCGATGATAGAATTGCACATCACTTACGTATAAATGTAGGTGCTTTTCTATGTATATGTATATATGTATATCTAAAAAAATATGCTGTTGATTAAATCAAAGTCCAACTTAATTTCTATCATCGTAGGTTATTAATAAAGAAATTCGAGATCGACTGGAAACGCATAACTATTGCAGAAATCCTAATCCGATAAAGGAATCGAGGCCGTGGTGCTTCACAGAAACTGGAAAGCGTGAATATTGCGATATTCCTGCCTGTGGAAATATTGGTATAGATTTGATATGATTTCGTTTTACTAACCGAAACTTTTTAGTTGAATTATGAAGAAAGTGGCAAAATAAAGATTGTAATATACATTATGTATTTTCTTTTTTAGATTCCAAACGGTCTATGTTGACTGGCCAATGCAAATCTAAACATTTTGAATGTACTCCAGGAGAGTGCATTCCCTCTCCATGGGTTTGCGATGGAGAGGAGGTGAGATATAAACGTTTACACAATATACACAAAATTCGACATAGAGCAGATCGATATAGCATGTAACAGATGCCAATTATTTACGAAAATTTAAAGACGAGAAATGTTTTATTTGCAAATTTTTAATTTGTAGAATATACATATGTATGTATATCTTAAGTTCATAGAAATATTTATAATAAATATATGTGTGCGTGAGGTTGTAAGGTAAAATATAATTTGTAATTCTTTATTTTTCTATTTTAAAGCGCATGTATGTGTGTGTATTGACAAAACAAATTATAACTTGAAGTGGTTACCAAAATTCTATGTTTTTAAAAAATCTTAGTTCTTTAATAAATTTATTATTGTGTTTATCGTTTATTTTACTCAAGTAACGACATTAGCAATACAGAGTAGATAACATAATTATTATCAAGTTTAATGTAATGTTATTTATTAGGATTGTACAAACGGAGCTGACGAAAGAAAATGTATATTGGATTTGAATCTCTTTGAAAAATCTGCAAAACATAAACTTGAGGGCTACGATATGGAGAAATGGTTGAACACACCTTTAAAAACCTGTGCTTTAAGATGCAAAGAAGCTGATTTTACTTGTCGCTCATTTAATCATAAGTTCGTTAAAATTTTTTTATTTATTTTTATTTATTAAACTAAACGACAATATAACGACAACGAAATTGTCGTTGAGAGTTATAGAATAGGTCCACAGAGATCTACATCGATTATGGAGATTAATTATCTTTGTGTATGATGTACAATTAATAAAGTTACAAATACATCTGCACGTTCTGTTTTAGATCGGATGGCAACGTGTGTTTATTGAGTAACAGTAACATCGGCTTGACTGGTGCACTCAAACCAGACAAAGAGTTCGATTATTACGAACTGAAGGAGAGAAGCGTGAACTGTGATGGCATGTATATTTGCGATAATCGCAAGTGTATAAATCAAACAAAAGTTTGCGATGGTAAAAACGACTGCAATGATCGCAGCGATGAGAGTATCTGCACGGCTGAAAATTTTGATTACGGTATCCGCTTAGCTGGCGCAAATAATAGTTATGAGGGTCGAATAGAAGTCAAAAGTAAGTACACATATACTGGAAGAATATATAAAAAAGGTGGACAAGTAAATAAAGTAGATAAAAATATATAATGTAGTATGTTTTAGAGTAATACAACAAGGTTTTTATTATTTTTATTGATGATATTAGTTCCAATGCTTCTTTCTTATTACATGTGATATACGTTCAAATTAATTTCTTAAAAAGTTCATTATAAATTTTTTTTGTGGACAATTGTATGCGTAAAAATAGAATCTACATATACATATATAGTTTTTTATAACAAAAAATTATATAAGAAAAGGCTGAAATAAATATTTTAGAAGCAAAATGGTTCTCCTTTCCTTCTCTTTTCTTTCTATGTTTTATAATTTTAATCAATGTTCACATTGTCAAACAGTTCTAGGACATTGGGGACAGGTATGCGACGATGGCTTTGGTATAATTAATGCTGATGTTATTTGCAAAGAGCTTGGTTTCGATCTTGGAGCTTTGGAAGTTAGGCCGGGTGGATTTTACGGAAATCTCGATCCACCAACGAGATTTATGGTAGATCAGTTGAAGTGTCGCGGAAACGAGACCACACTACGGGAATGCGATTTTAACGGGTAAAAAGATTGATGTTATTTCTTATTTCTTCTAACACTCGATCGCTACACGCTCGATTAAAATAACGATTCTACTAGAACTGGTAGAGCTAAATAAAGTATTTATATTTCCGTTTATAGATGGGGAGTTCATAATTGTCAACCGGAAGAGGCTGTTGGAGTCATCTGCAAGACCGCGGTCAACACTTGTCAGGAAGGTTACTGGAAATGCGACAATAGTCCAACTTGCATACCGACTCCTTTTATTTGCGACGAGGTGGTCGATTGTCCAGATCATTCCGATGAGAATCCGGAACATTGCGATGTAAGAGAGTTGAGAGAAAAGTAAAAATAGATAGATTTGTTTATTTTTATACGATTTCGGTTTCAGGCACCGTTTGAGTTGCGCTTGGTGAATGGCAGCAATCCTATGCAAGGAAGGGTAGAAGTGCGTCATCATGGCGTGTGGGGCACCGTGTGCGATGATGATTTCACAAATGCTACGGCAATAGTCATTTGCAGATCTTTGGGATACGGTGGTATCGCAATAGCTAAGAAAAATGGTTTTTTTGGGCCTGGCCAAGGACCAATATGGCTCGATGAAGTATTACATTTGTAAGTAGCTCACATTTAATTTTTTATTTCTTGCAAAAAGAGATTTGTTACTTGAACAATTTTTGTTGTAAAAGATTTTTTAATTTACATTTGAGTTATATTTATATTTGAGATTTTCCTTCGTTAAATTTTTTAATTCTTATTCATCTTACTTTATTTAATATTTCTTTAAATACATATACCTTATATTTATTTAATATACCTTCAATGTCCTAATTATTTAGCTGTTTTTAATCGATATTTTATTAATATTCTAAAATAATTTTCTTAATTTTTGTAAAATAGGTTTTCTGTCATGGAAACGAATCGCAATTATATCGATGCGAACATAATCATTGGGGTCAACATAATTGCGATCATAACGAAGACGCAGGTGTAATTTGTTCACCTGGAGATGTTAACAATGCCCAAGTAAATAAAACAAATCTTCATTCATTTTATCACAATTTTTGAGGCTAAATGTTATCACCTGTCAGGCTGTGCATTTGAGATACGCTCTACAATAATATTAGAACTTGATATATTTATATATGTATAGAAAAGTATGTGTATAATACTTAACTTTTCAACTCCCAAATGGGGCGAGGAACTCTTCCTATAAAATGATTTTTTTTTATAATTATGTAAAAATGTTTTGTTTTATAAATTTTTCAAATTAATATCTTGATAAATCGTTAGATTATCGGACCCACCTCCAACGGTCTTAACCTTATTGACATCCCAATCAGCAGACAACGTTTATTAAATGTGTTTTAAACGTTTTTTTTTCATTGATTTTACATTTGTAAATTTTCATATGCCAAAAAACATTTATTAAACGTTAAAAAAACATTTATTTTACATTTAAAATCCATTTGTTTAATAAACGTTTTTAACATGTTTATTTTATATTTATTTTACATTTATTTCATATTTATTAGTTATTTGCAACGTACATGTAACAAATATTTTTTTTACGTTTGTTTAATATTTATTTTAGATTTAATTCACATTTATTTTACATTTACTACTAATTAAGAACGTAAATGTAAAATACACTCGTTTATATTTTATATTAATTTAATATTCATTATATTACAACGCTGTACATATAATATTCACTGTGAGTATCGATTATGTACTGAAGTTAATTCTGATTCATGTGATAAATATTAAATACATAAATGTGAACAAATGTTTTTTATATATGCATTTATAAATTATTAATAAATGTAAAAAAATGTGAATTAAATGTAAAATAAATGTGAATTCAATGTAAAATAAAATTATAATTATAAACTATAAATAAATAGATATAAATATAAAATAAGAATAATAAAGCAACTATAATTTTTATGAATTTATATATAAAATATTCTAGAAATATCCTAAGGACGTTTTGTTATAAACTTGATTAATCTCTTTAATTGGGGGATTTTTCGGATTCAACGGAATTTTCCGCGCCAATTGCATATATATATATTTATATGTATATATATATATATGGCCGCGTTCAGCAGACACAACTGTTGAGTTCGTCTTATCAACACTCTGCGTTGATTGGTTGGTTCTAAAAGTAAGAGCCAATCACGTTCGACTGCTACTGAGCGGCCTGATCTGCTGAACGCGCCCTATATCATCGCGCGCCGCGCGTACCGACTCGCTCGTCTTTCGTTTCCCTCTCCGTCCCTAGCGGCAGAAGCTCAGAGCGGCAGTATCGAGCGTAGCTATCGGACGTTTTCTTGTGCGAGTGATTGTAAGACTGGTGAGAGTGATTGTAAGACTGGTGTCCGCCGGTGCCGTCGTGCAGACCAAGGGCAAGGGTGCCACCGGCTCGTTCAAGCTGTCGACCGACAAGCCGAAGGACAAAGCCATCAAGGGGAAGGCGCAACGCGCCTCGCTGGTTCACGCGGACATCACGTGCGTGGAAAGCGGGGACCAAGAAGGACGCGCGAGAGAAGATCGCGATTGCGCGGAAACCGGCGACCGCCACGAAGAAGACGACCGCCAAGAAGGCCGCGGAAAGCCCGAAGAAGGCAGCTCCCAAGACCGCCGCCGCCGCCGCCAAAATCGCCGTGAAGAAGGGCAAAGTTGCCGCGGAGCCCAAGTCACCATCGAAGGCTAAGAAAGCCGTCAATTAAGGCACCAGCGGCGAAGACCAAAACGCCCAAGCCGAAGAAAGCCACAGCGAAGACCGTGAAGGCCGCGGCGAAAAAATAATTGGCCTACGAAGAATATACTCGCTACAGTCATAAATAGAGAAATAAACTGTTATCAAAAGACTCAGTGTCTTGACCGCGTCGCCCCACACCATCAAAATACACTTTTTATAAAAAATTTTGGTAAGTAATGAAGTATAAGCAAAGTTGTAAATTACTTTCTTCATATATGCAGATGTATTGAATCGGATTTCGTGTCTAACGCATGTGTGTAATACATATTTAATAGATTTTTAATATAATATCCTAGAAATCGATTCAAATTGACTTACGTTGCTTACTGCATATGAATTTATTTGTTTGTTATATCATTATTTTAATATTTAATTGCAAAAGTTACTGTGGCTTTTGTAATATTCTATATCTTTTGAACTCTAACCTTTAAGTTCTTTTGTGATCTTTAAAGCCTTAAGCCTTGTGTCCACAATGCTAGAAATCGATCCGAGTTTCGGTTATAAGCCAATGAAACTGCTGCTTTTCTGTAAGAGCTGCAAGCTGATTGGCTTATAACCGAAACTCGGACCGATTTCTAGTATCGTGGACACAAGGCTTTACGTCCACGATGCTAGAATTCGGTCCGAGAACCGTATGCCAATGAAATTAACACTTAAAAACTGTGAGTTTGGCTACAAATTTGTCGGCCCGAGATCTCGGACCAAGTTCTAACATCGTGGACACAAGGCTTTAGAAGGATGATTTGTTACATTCGTGCTACGATCGAACTACAGTCAGAATGTTTCAAATTTTTGGCAATAGTGACAAGATATTATTTCAAATATTATTTTTATATTTCTAAAAATTGTGTTATTTTTTCTGTTGTATTTTCACTTTATTTTTATTTTATTGCAGAAGTTCAATTTTGTGAGCGCTGCGCATTTCAGATATATCTTTATATATTCATACCGTACGAACCTGATCTATAACGAGGAAAGCTGTTTCTGGAATGCGATTTGCAGTGGAAATTACGGAAAGACTGTTTCATTACACGTTTACATTTATTTTTGGGCAGAAGTGGTAAGATATTTCTTATACTTGTAGTAAAAAAAATAGTGTTTCTTTTGATGATACTATAATAAAATAATATGTATAAATGATAATTGAGAAAAATATTTAAAAAAAAAAAATATATATATATATGTTCACAGTTTTACAAAAGTAATTTCTGTGAATTTTTTAATGAAAATTACGAAAGCTTTCTAAATAATTTTTTTTATATATTTATACATAAAACTGGTACTGATATGTAAGGATTTATATGTACATATATAAATATGTACATATAATTAATGTATCCTAATACTATATGTATCCTAATTCTATTTAATTATTCTGGTTGATGGTTTATGAATAACTTATATACATTATGTACTTTCAATATTTTTCATTTATATATATTTATAGTTGATTTTTGCTTTGTAGTAAAAAGCAAGAAAAGAGGTTAATATACTTAACCTTCGAAGGTGATCATTGATATTGAAGACTCCTTCACTATATAATTATAAGCATAGTAATGAACTTCTGCACATTTTTCAATTGCATATTGTTGAAGAATTATTAACAAAAATTGACCAAGTCAAAAATTGTTAATATTTTTTTTATTGTTAGTAAACAAACGCGTCCCTTTTCAATTTTTTTAGAAGTCTATTCTACAATTCATGGAGTATGTGTAACAAAAATTTTGTTTCACCTGATCGATTTCTATGACACTATCATTTGTTTACCAACGTTAATTAACAATTTTTTATTGTTATTTAACAAACGCCCCTTCCAATTTTTTTATAATTTTAGTCTACAGTTCTCAGTATGTATGTATACAAAGTTTTATTGACCTGACTATTTTTTGCGTTCTATCGTAGAATTTATCCAAAATGTTAAAAGAAATTACCTTAATTATTGTCTATAACCGTTTTCTATATTCGTTTGTGACTATTTATAATTATTATCAAGTTTCTAATCGATTCCAAACATTTTAAGAGCGCTGAATTATTTTTTGCCCTCCCCCCCCCTAGTCTGGTGCAGCACCCATGAATCATGTGGAATTTTGAAGGGGAGACATTAGCGAAGAAATATGTTTACAAGCATAATTTTTTGTATTCCCGGGGTACGCCTGAAGTTGATCTATTAAAATGATTTTCGATTTTTGTGGCACAATTTCTTCTTCATTTCATTTATTGCATACGGAAATTGGATTTAACCAAAAATTTCAAGTTTATTTTTTAATTTTTAACTTGATATAAATGTAGTTATATATTTTAATTATGTCACTTATTTAGCGGTTCTTTATTTAATTATTTTTAAAGGCAAATTTACTTTCCAAGGTTTTTAAATTATCAGAGTTCTAATTTAAATATTTATTTTTCAATAATTATTAAAACAAATTCTTATTATAGTCGGTTTTAGACCGTTGGGACTCTCTAAGTATTATACCCGACTATAAATTTATATTCTTTTAATAATAATTATGGTAGGTATTTGTTCCTGTTTTATTGCTCGTATACATTTATACACTTATTTCAGTTTGTACTGAGGAGATCATGCCGAAAGATATCCCATTTTATGCGTTGTCCAATAAGGCCAAAAGAAAGAGAATTGAAGATGAAGAATGCAATTCAACCGATTCCTCAAATGACAATGCCATCGACAGACATATTATCGAGCCTGATTTCTCTAACTATCAACATTCAGAGGGTTTTCTATGCAACGAATCTGAACATTCTGAACTTTCTGAACATTCTGAACTTTCTGACGAATGTGACCTTTCTGAACATTCTGAACTTTCTGAACATTCTGATCTTTCTCATTTTGAATATCGGGGTAATGATGAAGGTGATATTTTATACGAAAATATCAACCCTGATGACCCTCCCCAAGATTCGCAATCGCCACCTAATTCTTCGAGCTCTTCTCAATCTAGTGAACAATCAGTTTCCTCGAAATTGATGACCCTTAAATTTCTTCGTGGTTGGGCTTTAAAGCACAATATAACTCATGCAGCAATTTCTGACTTGTTAGCAGGTCTGAAAGAGAACCACGAGTGTTTTGCCGATGATGAATCAGAACCCAGATTCCCCACAAGTGCGCGAACGTTACTTCAGACGGAAGTAAAATTGATAAAAAAAATCGTCGAACCAGGATATTATATACATATCGGATTGAAAAAACAATTATTAAAAATTGCTCCTAAGTATTTAAAAAATGTACCTACTTTTAAGTTATTGGTGAATATTGACGGATTACCTCTATTTAAAAGTTCATCTGCTCAAGTATATCCCATTTTATGCAGTGTAGTATCCATATCTGAACTTCGTAAGAAAGTTTTTCCTATAGGCATATATTATGGCGAACAGAAACCTGACGATTTGAATAAGTATTTGCAAGATTTTATTGAAGAAATTAATAATCTTATCGAGCATGGCCTCCATTTTGAGAATCACACTGTATTATTAGACGGTACTTATTTTGTTTGTGACGCTCCCGCGAAGAGTTATATAATGGGAACGGTATCGCACACAGGTTTCAGTTCCTGTACTAGGTGCACTGTTCGCGGTGTCACCTCTGACTGACAATCGACGAATCTTCGTTGATTTGGAAAGTCCTGCTCGCACTTGTGAGGATTTTGTAGAATGGAGAGATGGTGATTTTCGCCGTCGAGCCACTCCACTGATCAATATTATTGGTTTAGATTTTTTACGTCACTTCATTCTTGATTATTTACATCTAGAATGTCTTGGTGTAATGCGTACTATGATATTGAATATGTGGTACAAAGGACCAATTCCTCACAGACTTTCTGCTACTCAGATCGAAATGCTTTCGAACCATCTTGTTGAGCTTCAACGCAACATTCCTGCAGAATTCGCAAGAAAGTGTAGAGAGGTGTTTATTATTTTACGGTGGAAAGCGACAGAATTCAGATTATTCATGCTATATGTAGGTCCAGTTGTACTAAAAAATATTCTAAGCAAACAAAAATATGTTCACTTTTTAGAATTTCACTGTGCAATGAGAATTTTATTAAATCCGAATCTATGCAAAGA
Organism: Temnothorax unifasciatus; assembly: GCA_030770225.1. Taxonomy (NCBI): domain Eukaryota; kingdom Metazoa; phylum Arthropoda; class Insecta; order Hymenoptera; family Formicidae; genus Temnothorax; species Temnothorax unifasciatus. The sequence goes on along the minus strand of JASTWK010000266.1, from coordinate 8,500 downwards.
ACAAGAGCTTCGGCAATTTGCTAAAGACATTTTAAAACACTTTGTTCAATCGACCGAAATATTATATGATAAAAATTTTATTACGCATAATTTTCACAATAACATACATATAGCTGACGATGCTGACTATTTTATCGACAAATTAGATAATTTCAGTCTGGATACAATATCTGCATTTCCCTTTGAAAATTACATGCAAAACATAAAACGAAAAGTTAGAGCACGCAACAGGCCGCTTGAGCAAATTGGCCGAAGGCTTGGAGAAATCATGTCATTCGAGTCCGAAAATCCAACAGTAAAACCACAAGATCATATATTTCCTAAACTTTTTTATCCGCATAATGCCGGTCCAGTACTACCAGGTTGCAGACGCCAGTATCGTGGTGCTGCTCTTCCTCTTTTCAAAATAACAAATAATGCTCCCGATAATTGTTGTGGTACTGCTGACGGTGCAATTATTCAAGTTGCAAATGTAGCTTTTTCTGATCATTTGCAGGTTCCAGTTGTAATTGGTAGGGAATTTGTTAGCAAACGTGACTTTTATAATGTACCTATTGAAAGTTCCCGAGTAGGTATATTCAAAGTTGAGCAATTGTCTAATCTAAAGGCATGGCCATTGTCACAGATTATTATTAAATATGTTCAGTTACCGTACAAAACTGCCTACATTGTATCATCAATTTTACATTGTGACACGCTTTAATTTCACAATATCGTGTTCTGCATCGTAATATTATTTTTCATTGTCCTCTTTCTCATCTTTCTTTTTCTTGTTTTTCTTGTTATTTCCTGTTTTTCGTCTGCGCTCGATATAATGTTTTAAGATGTGTATTTAAGTAACATGTTAGGTAAAGTTACATATATTCTGCATATATGGCATGACACTTGTTGCATGTTGGCATTTTCTTAACGAAATTATAATGCGGCATTAAATGAAATGTATTTTTTGCCTTACATTTAGATTGCTTTGTCACATTTGGCTATCTGGGATATGTCACGATAGTATTATAAAATACATTTGAAAATTATATTTAGCTTATATGTACTTACTGAATTGTAACATTTCAAAAATATTGACGTATTACTTATATTTCAATAGAACTTTCAAGTGACAATGAAGGAATCGGAAGAATCAGGAAAAGGCAGCTCATCAGTTGCTAGTCATAAAGAAACATCGTTATCTTGCAAAAAGCTTTGCGATAAAATAAAAAAAGTATGGGCTATTGTTGAATTCGATACACTAGAAGAACAAGATCTCGAGGGATTTATCGACCTTGTCCCATCAGGATGGATTACAAGTGGAAAAAGATTTTCTTGGTACCCCATGAATTATCATAAATCCAGCATTGAAAAATTAGCAAAGATGTGTGGAGAAGCAGATCCGAAATGGGACTGTTTTCCGATGACAATTATTGAAGACGGCATTGGTAATTTTTTGCAGGATCCTTACTCTTATGTAATTTATCTTTTTTCAAATGTCCATATTTTGATGCCATCTTCTCTCTTCTTTTTCGACCGTATTTAATACATAAATATCTCCTCTATTGGCGGTTTCGGTCAAACGAATAATTCAAAGTATAATTTAAAATTTAATTTCAAACGTCTCGACTATTTATATTAACCTTCGTAACGTAACGATGTATTAAACGTATTCAATTAAATATCAAATTATACTTTACATTATTTATTTGACCTAAACTGCCAATAAAGGAGGATACATTTATATATATTGCCAATAATAAAGGAGGATATATTTATACATATTGATGTCGTTATTTTAAATTCGTGCGATTGCAGATAACTACAATAAAGGCATGAAAATGCTTGTAAAACTTTCAAAAAATCCAAATTCGACGCTGCATTCAGACGCAGAAGAAAGAGGAAAGGGTAGAAGAAAGAAAAAGCCAAACAAACGGTTTGATAACTTCATTGACGATACTGAAAATGATGCAGTTATGAAAAACAAAGTACAGCCTGTAGTACCACCGATTCCAAAATTGGCATCCTTTCCTGTACCGGCGAAGAATACCCGTTTGCCTTGTACAGAAATAACTCAGCAACTTCCCTTTGTGGAAAATCGTCGAGAGCCTGTAACTACAATTTCCCCCGCTAGCATTGATAAACAAAACATCGGTTATATTCATAATAAAAAGGGATGTAAGATGCGCCCAAATGATTCGCACAAATGCGCATATACTAGTGACGGCGAAGTCACATTGCAATCTCTTGCGGATGCAGTCTGCTTTCTCGGCAGTATGTAGATCTTTTATCAAATATATGTCTATATTACAATATATACAGGGTGGACCATTTAAAATGTGTTTTATCTCGGAAACGAAGCATTTTAGAGAAAAATGTTTCAGTCAAAAGTTGTATGGTCTGAAAGGGGACAAATAATGGTAATATCATTTTTCGGAAAAAGTCGATCTTAATACTTTCATATGCAAAATAATCAGGGGAATCATATTATATATATATAAAAAAATCATAACTTTTATTTTAAAAAATGACCTTTATATGACCTTGAAAAATCGATTTTTTTCGAAAATCGATTTTACCATTATTTGTCCCCTTTCAGACCATACAACTTTTGACTGAAACATTTTTCTCTAAAATGCTTCGTTTCCGAGATAAAAATTCATCAGGCTTTAAATGGTCCACCCTAGACATTCGACGATTTTTTCATACTTCAGGTCTAAACGATAGAACAATTTTGTTGTATAATAGCTAATTTTCTTTACAGAGAGTTGCTCTATCAACCATTGAACGAATTATGAATTGGAATAATAAATTGGAATTTTGGAATGTTGATTTCATTTTATAAAGTGTATAAAGAGTATGTTCTTACAAAGAAAATGAGGACCATACATCAATAATATATTAGCGTATCACATTAGTGTGTCAGATATTTTGTATATGACTACCAACAAAAGAACTAAAACTTTATCGGAGCTTATGCACACACCCACGCGCATTTTGAAGAAAAAATTACACTTCTTTAAAATATTTTTTTAAGTATTATCAGTATTAACTATAAAGAAATATTATACTACCCATTTCCAGTTTTAAACAAAAAAATTACTCAATCCCCTTATAAGACCTACATTGCAGAAGAATTATAAATCTTTTTAAAAACTTTAACAACTTTCCATTTGTTCACTTTCCACTATTCTTAATGTTATTGATTTTCTACAATCGAATTTATATTTATTTATGTACAACAAAATTGAGATAATAAAAGCTTTTTCCGTTTTTTTTTCTAGATCAATTGTGGTTATGCAAGTTAATGCTAAAAGTAACAGATAAAACTATTAACAGTTTTATAGAGTCAGAGCTGCTCAATAATAAAAATGCACCAAAAGAGCAACCTTTTGCAACCGAGCAACCGAAAAAGCATTCAAATTTGATGGATGCATTTCCACTCTTAACTATGGACGAATTTAAAGCCGTTGAGAAAAAATTAAAGAACGACACTTACCGTTCTCGATTGGTAAGAATATAAGTACTTCATCTATTTTATATTTCGTATTACATTAATAACTCAGCTTTTTAAAATGTTCAGATTGAATCACTCCGTGCAGAAGTTGTGGGTGATACCCTTCAAAGAAGGATTAATTCGGTCATGCGAATCATATTCGATGATAAATTAGCATCTCTTTTTAATTGGAAGGGCCAAAGAGGGGAAAAACAAAAATTAAACGGACATCGTATCAACAAAGTAATGATAGGTAAACTTATATTGTTTTAAAGTGAGACATGTATTTAATCTTATCCACGATATCTTCATGTGATATTTATTTACAGAAATAGTGGCCGAAAAATTCCCGAAAATTAATGAGATTATATTTGGCAGGAAAGCCGGGACATGGTTGTCTCAAGCCCCCTCACGGATACAAAAAAAGAAGTGAGTTTTGTTTCGTGTGTGATTAATGAGGCATTCGTATTCATAATATTTTATACCTACACGTTTATTTTTTATCATTACAGATGTAATAATAACGGCGGCGATAAGAAAGAAGATATAGAAAGCGACAATGATTGTGATGCAGACAAATGTAACAATAACGGCGACGATGAAGAAAAATATACGAAAAGCGACGATGATTGCGATGCAAGTAAAAGTAGTGATGCTTCTAAAAGCGATAATGAAGAGATAGATCCCTGAAAATCGACACTGGGAATTTCTAACTAAGCTACTTATTCTAACTTTTACATATAATTACATACTTTTATAATTACATGTTTTGTATTTATAAATAAAAATTACAAAAATGTATGTTTGTTTATACATGAAAAAAATGAGTATTTAGCAAATACAAAAATTGGTTAAGTATCTCTGATTTATATTTTTTTCAGATTTTACACTCGAGCGGTTTCGTGAGTACAATGGGGGGGGGGGGGGGTGTAAAAATTTTGAAATTTTTTTAGATTACAAACCTTTTTTTAATGTTAAAAAAACCTTTTTTAACATTAAAAAAACGTTTCTCTTAATGTTAAAAAATGTTTTTTAAACGTTTTTTCTAATGTTAATAAAATGTTTTTTAAACGTTAAAATAACATTGTATTAACGTTAAAAATAAGTTTTTTAAACATTAAAAAAACGGGTTTTAAACGTTGAAAAAACGTTTATTAAACGTTAAAAAAACGTTTTTTTAAATGAATAAAAAAGGATCTATCCCATTGATTAAACGTTTTTAAAAACGTTTATTAAACGTTTTTTGCAATGAAAAAAAAACGTTTAAAAAACGTTAAAAAAACATTTCTTTGCTGATTGGGATATGTTGTAAACGACGTGTCCCTAAGTAACGTACAAAAGATTTTAACTTTTAACCGTCGGTCGTTGTTTATTAAAAAGTTGTTATCAAAAGAACTGAAATGAAATGTATGTACGTTATAATTTTCGAACAACGTATATATAAGAATAGTGAGCTTGTATGACTTTCTGTGTAGGATTTATCAATATTTATTACTTACACTAGAAGCTTTCATCTCTCCATTGTTGCCAGTCTTTATGTTACTCTTGTCGTCGCATTGCCCCAGGAATAATAATTTATAGTGATTGCTAGCGTGCATATCATAATTTAAAAAGTGAGGAATTCAATCATTTTATGGTTAATCAGAGAATTTTGTAGATCCAATAACTGTCAACTGATGTGCATTTACAAAATATTGTGCGTTTATGGCGGAACATGCGAGATGGAATACTTCGTTGTGGAACCAAAGAAGAACATTGTGACTATATGCAAAGCAGCTAGAATTTGTGTTTAAACGTCTTTATAATTACTCTGAAAGAATTGATCAATTATTCACAATAATTATATATCCACTAACAAACTATATAATTAATAAAAGACAATAAACAGATTACTATTTACATTGTCCAGTAAATAAAAATTATATTTAAGTACTTATTCATTATACGCCACTTCCAATTTTCTTCTATTTGAACGTACAATGATTATTCTTAACATAAAATAGTTTCACATTGGTTTACAATTTCGACGCAAAAAGCGAGATTCCGCATCGGGATTTTGATTCGGATAACGAGGTCTATGTACAATTGTACATTTCCACTCCACATGAGTATGCAATTTCCACATGATTGAAATCTCCTTGGAACTTTTATGTGTACACAAATGTTTATAAAAGTTGGGGCACTATTGCACCAGAATACTCTTAATTGCGACCAAATCAAGTCAAAAAAGTCCTGTACCACTTTTTCCCCCGACAAATCTCCGCTCCACTTGGGACTTTTGGGAGTTTATTCTTATTTGTTCTGCAAATAATCTTGGAAGTATAAAAATTAATTGTTTAAAAAAATATACGGTAAAATATGACTTGACATAAGTCGTAATAATTATATTATTGATAACAATCTCAAAATAGACAAAACTTTATAATATGCACATGCGTATGCATGATTTGTTCGTTTATTGCCCGATGTTCCTTCTTATTAAGCAGCCATACTGGATAAACAGCCAAGAACACCCGGAACAAAGCATTAACGAGCTACTTCCGTCAAATTGTGGTCAGCGCGCCAAAGATTTCGATGACGATGGAGACTTAATATTTCAAAAAGTAGTGCATGGCTCCATTGCACCAAAAGGCACTTATCCCTGGCAGGTAACTAATTTTTACTGCAAAAAAATGTTAGATTTATTTTTTTTTGCGATAATTAATGAAGAATTGTTGTCATCTATTTAATGTTAAAATAAATATTCCGATCAGATGTGTAGCGAGATATTAGTGTGATACAAGAGATTGTTAAATAATATTTAGGCCAGCATTCGAGTTCGAGGGCACAGTCGATCAAATCATTGGTGTGGTGCTGTTATTATATCACCTCTACACGTGTTAACAGCGGCACATTGTTTAGAAGGTTACAACAAAGGCACCTATTTTGTACGTGCGGGAGATTATAACACGGATGTAAGTAAATCAAGTAAATATAGTTATATATCATCACGAAATTCCCAAAAATATTTAAATGCATATATTCGTTAAACAATTCAGTTCAATTGCACTTTTATTTATATTGTGTTTGACGTTATCAGATAAACGAAGGAACGGAAGTGGAAGCCAATATCGAGGACTATTACGTGCACGAAGACTTTCGTAAGGGTCATAGGATGAACAATGATATTGCTTTGGTTCTACTTAAAGGCCTTGGCATTCCGCTTGGCAAAGATATCATGCCAATTTGCTTACCGTCTGAAAATACTGAATATTCGCCGGGATTGAATTGCACGATCAGCGGTTTCGGCAGTATTGAAACGGGCAAGACGAGTAAGTGAAATATATTGGAGAGAATTACTTTAAACTGAATCTCGTAGGATGCACACACTTCTTTTGCAGCGCAATCAAAGGATTTACGATATGGCTGGGTGCCCTTGTTAGATCAGTCAGTTTGCCGAGCTAGTTATGTTTATGGTGAAGGTGCCATAAGCGACGGAATGATGTGCGCTGGATATCTTGATGAGGGTATCGACACATGTGATGGCGATTCTGGAGGCCCTTTAGCCTGTTACCATAATGGTAATGTTGAAATATAATCAATAAATTAATTATAATGAAAAATCATATCATGTACGACGGGCCACGTACAACAATAAATTTTTTAAATATAATTTGCAGTCAGAATTGTGTAAAAATGTATTTATATATAGGATGGGCAAGTAACAGTAAAATTAAGAAAATATTATAAAAATTTTTATATCTGGAAAGAATATAATTCTTTATAATTTTTTACTCGAGAATTAAAGTTTGCAAATTCCATGTTTAAAAAGAAAATATTATATTCTGAATTAAATTAATATTTGTATCTGTGACAGCACTGTTAAAATTTGTATTCTCTTTTATGTTAGGAGCTTTCAGTTTATACGGGATAACTAGTTGGGGTCAACATTGCGGCAAAGCGAACAGACCTGGAGTTTACGTCCGCGTAGCGTATTATCGTCGTTGGATCGATCAAAAATTAGGGAATCGCTAATAGGTAGATAAAATGTCGAAATTAAAGAATTTTCGATCACACATGAATGTTAGTGCTTCTTATTATTTTTCTTACAAATGGCAAAATCAAATTAAAAAAAAAATTGGTTTTAAATTGATAACTGGACCGATGTATATTAACGATAATTTCAAATGATAATATTTTATCGTTGCCTGTAAATAAAATACTTATTTTGACATAATATCCATTCTGTCCATTCTTTTGTTAATTTATCTTGGCATTTACGCGTACTTCGTAAAGATCTGTCATAAAATATATAAATAACAATAAAATAGTCCAAGTAATTCTGTTAATTTCCAGTTTATTTCGTAAGACATCTTCGTTTCCTACAGTAATTGTAATTGTTGATTTTCTGTGACTTTTACATGATTGAGTCTATTTTATGTACAATAGTCCCAATATATTTAATCCGAGGTGACTCAGTCCAAGGTGACAATTCAACGGATGGCATTTATACAAATTGAATGGAAGATATATATAGCTGCGAAAAAAAAGGATATGTTTTCAATGTAAACTTATATAGCTGTATATAGCTGAATAACATTACGCTATTTTATGATTGATTTATCATCAAGTAGATCAGACAAAAACTAAAATTGTTCGCTTATTAAATTAGTTCTTACAACATTGATTTTCTTAAAAGGCATATGAATATAAAACCAAGGAGAACATTATAATTAGTATATAAAATAATCACGATATCAAGAAACAAAACATATCGAGTTTTTATATAAAGTTTGGAAAGATTATCTTATACTTTAGCACGAGATTGTACCGAAGTCATGATTGCTAATTTGCAAAAATCTAAGAAATTTACAAGCAGAGAAGAATATATATATATATATATATATAATCTATATACACAGTTCTACGAATATTTCTCTATTCTTCTGCAAAATCTCTAGCTAGATTAATATGTTTTGCCAAAGTTCTCACAAAAAGTTAAGGATACCTTATAGCGATAAAAGTTCGTTTCAGCTTTTTGCTTAA
>JASTWK010000265.1:122500-240101 GCA_030770225.1 Temnothorax unifasciatus | reverse complement strand
AAAAAAATCTTAAAAAAATTTGAGTGCATGTTAGAGTTGGAATAATAACATAAAAATCGTCGACCACATCCGAGAGATCGAGGGTCAAACCCAGGTCGATTTGGCATGGAATTCCCCATATATAAGTCGCTTTGACGCAATGGACTCTACGTCCCATACAGCACAAAAGTTTTCAGTTACGTTGCAGAAACGTTGCAACATTTTCAAGTTACAATGTAATATTGCAGAAATACTACAGAGACATACAATTGTAACATTTCGCCGAAATGATTGCAGAAATACTACAGAGACATACAATTGTAATATTTCCCCGAAATGATTCAGGCTGCTTGCGGAAATGTTAAATACGCAATATTAAATGTTGGCCATTTTGAAATTACGAAGTTGGCACGAGTGGCAGGAAGCAGTGCCGCAAGCCGCGAGTGGCGATGATCGAGACGAGTGGAGAATGTTCTGTGAGTGGAGACAAGTCGAGACGAGTCAAATTATTACGTGTGCTCACTGTTAGCGCCATATTGTCCTCGCTAAGAAGAAGAAGGCTCACTGTTAGCTTTATTTATATCAGTGGTGTTGCCTCTAAATAACGGCAGCTGAATTACGCAGTAAGTATGACGAAAGGTTAAATCGATTTATAGAGCTCGGAATACCCGGATAACCGGGTACCCGCCCGCCCGCCTGTTATCTTTTGCTTACGGTTCCGCACCGGTTCGCACGTGTACGCACGGGGCACGGTTCGCACGTGTACGCACGGGTGAACTTCTTGGCGAAATTAAGGTTAGAGTGGTGCTGCTTGTTCAAAACTTAATTAGATAACTAATCAAAGCGCGACATTAGCGGTATGCGGCTGTTTCTGTTCTTTGTTAATGCTGGAAGTCGTTAAACGAGCACGACTAATAAAGGAATTGTACGGATCGCAGCATACACTTGACCGATTAGAACAATCTCCACTACGGCTCTCTCTCTCTCTCTCTCTCTCTCTCTCTCTCTCTCTCTCTCTCTCTCTCTCTCTCTCTCTCTCTCACCTTGATAAATTTTATAATGTTCGTCTTGTTTAATGGTATTTAATCTATATTTTAATATTCTAAATCAGTAAATCTAAACTTATATATTTTAGATATATCTCAATTTTTATTTTGCGATTTATTATATTCATAACTCCTATTTGTCTTTTGGTAAATCAAGCATATAAATCGAAATTCAACTTGTACTTAAAGCGAGAGTCTCGCGACATTTTGTGATATTTCGCAGTTGCGATATGCAGTACTCGTTCTCTTGTTACCCGGTTCCTTTTCCGAGCTCTAGTATATATACGTATAAAATATAAAAATGTAGTATAAAAAATAATATATTCTAAAAATAAATATAAATATATTCTTATATCAATTTTTTTCAGCAAAATATTGTATATGAACAAATTAATTTTTTTAAATATGATTAATACACAAAAAATAAATATTAATGTCTCTAAACGTCATGCTAGGCGAATTATTGCAAATGAAACTGCAATAGATATTGCTAGGAACATCCACACAAACTCATGTTTTTTTTAAATGGTTCTGTCGAAAGAAATGACGAAAGAGAAATAATCCAGTTTTCAATAAAAATATTACAACATGATGTTATACACTTTACTTTAGATAATAATTATCAACATGGAAGTAATGTAGAAGAACATGATAATAATAGATCGCAGAGTCCAAATATAGATATAGATATAGATATAGATAATAGAAATATAGATAATACAAAAACTGATGAGAGAGATGATAAAGCATTAGAAACGCCATAGCTACATGGAGTATAGAATGTAATATCTGTCACAATGCATGTAATAAACTGTTAAAGATTTTGCAGGAACACACATCTTGTTCTTTTCCCAAAGACGTAAGAACATTATTAAAAACTCCACGTCAAACAGAAGTTTTAGAAATATGTGGAGGCGAATATTTCTATGGGGTTTAAGTAATATAATTAAAGTATGTTGTTGAAATGTAATAGTAAACATATTCGTTTAATGTTGAACATTGATGGTCTTCCTGTATCTAAATCATCAAATGCATCTTTGTGGCCTATTTTATGTTCAATGTAGCACATAATGATGTGTATTTAGTTGGGCTTTTTTGGACATAAAAACCTGAAATTTCAAACGTTTTTTTTGGAACCTTTTGTAAACGATTTAACTTATTTCATAAATGAGGGTTATTTTTATAATATAGTGTGGTAAAAATTAGTTGGAAGCTTTGATATGTGATGCTCCTGCGAAATCTTTTGTATTATGCACAAAGGCCATACCGGATTTCACAGTTGCACGAAATGCATTATCAAAGGAGAAAGTATAAAGGGCAGAACTTGCTTTCCGATTGTAAAATTATATCCTTTAAGAACAGATGAATTATTCGGTATCAATGCTTACAAAGATTTTCAAATCGGTTACAGTATTTTAAATAAGATTCCCGGATTCTTACCTATAAAGAGAACACCATTAGATTACATGCATTTAGTATGTTTAGGTATTGTAAAAAAATTAATTTTACTTTGGTTACACAAAGGACCACGGAGTGTCCGATTAAACAGCAGAGCGAAAAATAAAATATCACATCTACTGCTTTTAATTAGAAGTTCAACGCCCAAAGAGTTTGTAAGAAAGCCAAGGTCTACCAACGATATTAAGCACTGGAAAGCAGTAGAATTTAGAACTTTTCTTTTATATACAGGGCCTGTAGTGTTACGTAATATATTAAGGAATGATATTTACAATCACTTTCTTACACTTCATACAGCTATGACGATTCTTACATGTCCAAATTTGTGTCAAGGATATTTTTTGGATTTTGCTGAGGCTTTACTCGAGAATTTTGTGAGGTCTTTTCAAATATTATATGGTAAAGAATATCTATCTCATAACGTACATAATTTGTTACATTTATGTTCAGATGTTAGGACATTCGGCCCCAGTAGACAATTTTAGTGCGTTTCGATTTGAAAACTTTATGACATCTATTAAAAAAAAATTAAGAAAAATGAGAAACCTTTACAGCAGTTAATAAAAAGATACGAAGAGGCTGATAATATATTATCATTAAAAAGTAATTTTAATAATACAAAATTATATTTATGTAAACACTTGCATAACAATGGACCAATATGTAATAATTATAATGTTAAATCGCAGTATCTACAAGTATCTAATGATAGCTTTTACATAAATTGTAAAAATTCTGCTAATAATTGTTGCATTTTAAAAGATGATATGTACATTTTAGTTATGAATATAATAAAAAATGAGAACAATGATATATTTTTCATTGGTAAGAAACTTACACATGTTAAAGATTTGTATGATATACCTTGTGAATCAAGCCAATTCGGCATTAAAGTAATGACTATAAGAAATGATAATATATGTTCCTGGCCAATTACTGATTTACTATATAAAGCTTGGAAAATTCCGTATGGAAATGATAAAAATACATTTGCAATATTTCCCTTAAAACATGTAGTTTAATGTGTCGTTTACAATGAGTCGTAGTTATAAGGTCGTACAGCAAATCGACCAACGACAGTCAAGAATATATAAGAAAACTTGATTGTAATTGGTCGATTTGCTTACGATTTTACGACTACGACTTGTAGACGAGGTATAATAGTGCTTTTCTTGTTTTAAAACTTTTGTAAAACTTGTTCATATACATAATGTGTTTTTATACATGCTGTCAGAAAAATGGAAAATTGTGGGTTCATAATTGTGGAGTTCCATGATGGACTACAACTAGTACCAGCAATATGGTATAACGCTGACAAGCAATCTTGTATTTGGCCCAGTCATTATAAAACGAAACTCCGCATTAATAAAGCAATAATTAAACAAGAAACACCACGAGATGAATCAGACTGGGACGAGCTACTTGTAAAAAGAGTGTTTGGCGTAGCAGGTAAATGAATTATATCTTTCTTGTTTTGTGTATGTATGTGTACGTGTGTGCGCGTGCGTGTGTGCATGTATGCGTGCATATAATTAATATTTTTTTATTTCAAATAAAGATACTTATGAAAAAGGAATCGAAAAATTAGTTACCGCACAAGAAACATCTAATGTAGAAACTACTGAAATTTCGTCTGATGAGTTACAAAAGAAAAAAAAAGAAAGCGACGTATTAATGCAAAAAGAAACATTTCATCCTCTTCAGATGAAGGAGATAATGAAAATAAAGAAAACCAAAATAAAAAGCATTTACCTTCTTTTCCAAAATTACAAAATTTTGTATCAAATACACCGAAAAGGATTATGGAAAATATTAAAAATACATCACATAAAGAAACTATTATTAATGAAAAAAAAAGAATGAATATTAATGGTGCGTAAAAACTATGAATACTGTTGTTTAACATTTGTTAATAATTTTTACTAATATTTGTAATTTTTTTCTCTTCTACAGAAAATTACAGAAAAAGTATTTCAAGCGTTTCAGGACTTACTAAAAAAGTTGTTAATTACGATGAAGAAGATAAGAATATAAGTATCGATAATTCTCAAGGTACATCTTATTAATTCTAATATCTTTTTTATGAAAACAATACAGATAAAACAATATTTTATTTACAATATTTAAAAGTGTTCACATATGTAAAATACTAAAGTCACTTAGGCTCGATTGCACCAACATTAGTTCGACTTTAAGTGAGATGTATGTATATTTATTTAGAAAGAAAGATGAAGATAGTTTTACACACGTTTAAGTCTAGCTTAAAGCCAAAATAACGTTGGTGCAACCGCGTCTTAATAATTTATAACATTATCCTTTCAGAATTTCAAAAGCTAGTTTTGTTTAAATTAAATAAACTATTATACCAGAATGAGGCAATGCAAAAGGCGATTAATTTGATTGAACAGAACATTTCATGTCCAATAAACATAGAGCATGAATTTAATATTGAATTACCAATTTCATCATATGAAGATTTAAAATTATTTGAGGAACAACTAAACGAAGAAAAATTCAAGAATTATGTGGTATAATTTTCAATATTTCTTTATGTTATCAGCATTTTACTATGTACTATGTATAATGTCTAAATGCATGTAAATTGACTGATTTGTAAAAGGAATTTAATTGTTTATGTATTGAATAATTTTTCAACAGTAAAGTTGTTTTTACATTTGCATGCATCTATCTGAGTATAAACGTTTTGTACATATTTTCTTAAAGACTGAATGTTTAGAATAAATATTTTACTTGTACTTTTCTATAATTTTTTATAATTATTATTATTTACATTTATAATTTTAAGTATTAATTAGTACAAAATGTTAGTTGTATTATATATTACTGTCATATAACATTATTAATTATATTTACTTTTTTAGCTTAATATTTTGAAACTGGTTGGTGGAAACAATTCACATGTTATGATACGCAACATATTAAAAAAGATGCTAACAAATCCATTGGCTCAACAGTTCAGCTGGGCTGGAAGAAAAATAAACATAGTTTCAAAGACTTGAAACTGGCAAATCTAATCACAGGTAAGTTTATTTTGTAATTTAATTGTGCAATTTGTTTTAATTAAAATTAAATATTTTAATTAACATTTATTTAGTATCATAATAATACAAAAAATATATAAGTTATCAATAAAATTATTTGTATTTAATTGTACTAAAATCATATGAATAATCCTAAGCAACAGCTTATGTGATATAATGTAAACATATTGAAAGTTAGCCTGTATCTTTCAAATTTTAAAAAATTTGATATATATATATATACATAGTATATATATATATATACACACGTTTTATGTTAATATGTATATTATATAGATATATTTTTTATGTATATTTATTTTTAATATATTGAATCATAATATGGCATTTTTGTATTATAGGAGCTGTTCGTGCAGTACACAGACAAATAACCGATGCAGAAATCACGAATTCTATATCGAAATGGCTGAGTCAAGGAACTTTAAGATTTCAAAGAGAAAGTTGTTCAAAGAAAAAGTACGTTTATTTTTTACACATATTTGTTCTATTTATAATATTTTAAACAAATATAACAGTAACAAACGCCACTATAACGCAGATATATGTATTATACAATTATTTCAAATCTTTGTAAAGAGTTTATATTTTTAAAGCCTACTCTAAATTTCTGAAAGAAACAATCGTAGTATATAATTTCAAATTTTAATTATACTATGCATTATTAAATATAAATTATTTTGAATAGGTATATAATAAAAATAAAATTTTAATTTTTTTTTAATATTTGCCTTATTAAATATTTCTAGGCATAGCTACGCAGAGGAAGAGCACGAGCAAGTAGCTGCAGAGGAAGAGGACGAGCAAGTGTAGCTGCAGAGTACTTATAAGTAAAAAATAATAAAATATATTACGTACAAATACAAAACAAAAATAATAAAACAAATAAAGATAAATGTTATAAAAATGTATTTTTTATCTTATATATATATTATGTAAAAAAAAATAAATGTATGTGTTTAAATTGCTTTTATTTATGTATCTATAAAATTATCTATAAATCTATAATTCCAGTAAAAGGTAATTATTTCACATATTGCCTCAGACATCTCATACATCATATTTCAACGAGTAAATATTATGAGCACATACATCACATAAAAAATTATATATATAGCAACTATACGTATCACTTTTTATCTGTGATGTATATACGTGCTCATAATATTTACTCGTTGAAATCTGGCGTATGACATGTCTGTGGCAATATGTGAAATAATTATCTTTTTTATAACGTGATATAATAAATTTTATTGTGATCTTGCTAATAGTATACATTGCAATGGTACTGTAATATTTCAACGTTGCCGCAAGCTTGCAGCAAAGTTGCAAAAATCTTTCGAAACTTCTGTGCAATGTTTCAGTGTTTCATTGTAATGTCACTGCAATGTTTCTGAAATCTTACTGTGCTGTATGGGAGTATACATTGCAATGTTGCTGTAATATTTCAGTGCAATATTTCTGAGGGCGGACATTTCAACGTTGCCGCAAGCTTGCAGCAAAGTTGCAAAAATCTTTCGAAACTTCTGTGCAATGTTTCAATGTTTCAATGTAATGTCACTGCAATGTTTCTGAAATCTTACTGTGCTGTATGGGGTTAATCATTAATATCTTAATCATAAGCGACACAAAAAATTCTTTTTAAGGGCTGAAAGTCCTAACAACATATTTAATTCTAATTGCAATTAAACGTCTCCAATACGTCACATACCGTAGTTATAATATGCCAAAATACACTAAAATAGCCTATTTTTGCAACTTTAACTGCAAATATCTCAAAATTGTGACGTGATAGAGCAATTCGGCAAACAAGGTCGTTTTTTCTGCGTCCAAAAAACTATCGAAGGCTGCAAGGCTCATTCTTGTGCTTTTTTGTTGTTGTACAATGTTATATTAAAATCATGAGAAAAACAGGTATAACATAGTCAGATGTAAAAATACATTATTAGATATAAAAAAATCTAATAACATATGCAATTTTATATAATGATATATAATAAAATCTGAAATTTGGCTGTGCGAGAGTGCGCGGATGCGCGATTGATAGCGCGAGGAAGACAAGCACGAGGAAGAGCAGTTCACACCAAACAGAATAAGTTTGCAAAGTCCGTGTATTACAAAATAAAGTGTCTATATTTACAAGTATTTACAGTGTTCGTTAAATTCCAGAAACGTGAAAGCGCGCACAGAAGCTAGTGCGGCAATCAAGAAGCAAAGCGTGTTCGCAACGAGCGATAGCGAGATTCAAAGCGGTGTATGTACAAGGCGGTTGTAACTAGCGGTGTTTCTAGGCAGTGTACGAAAAGGGCGGTTTCGCGAGCGGTGATCTTATGCGAGCGAGAGAACTTCGACAAAGAGGTGGTCGCCGACGAAGCAAGCTCTTTTATAAGGGAGCTTCTTCTTGGCTATCACCAATTATTTTGAAGCGTTGACGGTGACCTCAGGTTTTCTCTTGTGATTGACGGCAAGGGGATATGACACGCATTGAGTCGCATAGGCACTCGGTTGCCTACGTCACCGCATCGCGTCGACGCGAGACGAAACATTGCTAACCGGCCATTAGCAATGTTGTTGTTTGTCACACCGGTGACTGTTTATAACGTGGGTTTGTCTATCGCATAGGACCAAAAAACGACCTTCGAGAAACGTCTTGAACATAATAGATTGAGAAATGCCTTTAGAGAAGCCCACGTTATAAGCAAAGTATTGCGAAAATGCATATAAGGATTATGATTTCGTTAAAACGATGAACTTAGAATATTAGCGAAGGCACACGCATTGTGCTTCTTTGTACGATGCAATCGATGCGATCTGCGAATGTAATCGCAATCTCAAACATTGGTGCTATATAATCCCGGGAAAAAATGTTTATATACAATTTTATCTAATTATATCGTATTATATATAATCATATATAATAAGATCTATTTATGTATTCATTTATATGCAATTATATCAAAATATTTATAACTCCATATCAAATTATGCAACATTATATTACAATTCTTTTCTGAGTAAATAATTATATGTAATTATATCAAGATATGTATAACTTCACATCGAATTATACAATATTATATTAAAACTCTTTTTTGAGTAAATAATTATATGTAATTATATCAAAATATTTATAACTCCGTATCAAATTATGTAAAGTTATGTTAAAAGTCTTTTTCAAGTAAATAATTATATGTAATTATATCAAAATATTTATCCCTTAAATGCCACCCGGAGTCCAGCGGACCCCAGACCCTTTACAATAATATGTTTTCAAATGTTCCCGCCAAAAATGGAGCTCATATTTATTTATTTATTACTTTTTATTTTTTTTTATTTTGGAGCCAATATTTTAACTGTTGGCGATCTTAATTTTTTATACTATGTTGAAATTGAAATTTTAACAATATAAGCATTTTATTCTCTTTTCTAAGCCTTGAACAACATTGAAAATAATTTTTATAACTAAATATCAAAAAATCAATAAGTAAGGAGACATTTTTCATGCTGGGGTCTTTTAGACCCCATGTGTCATTTACGAGATTCTTGAGAGGTGTGGCATTTAAGGGTTATAACTCTATATCAAATTATGCAAAGTTATATTAGAATTTTTTTTCGAGTTGAGATACATCAAATTATATACAAACTTATATATAATTGCACCAAATTAAATATAATTATGTATATATTTTTTTATTAATGTTTGATTGAAATAATAAATAATAAATTCGTGTCAAAATACCATTTTTCTAGTATAGAATAATGTAATTTTATTTTTATATGTATGCGTACACATATATTTTATTAAGTCGATGATGTGTAATAAATCAGAGAATGAGTTGATCCGCCAATATTAATTTAAAACAATCTTTATTAGAATCGACGCAATTGGCAATTATCGTAACAATTATATCACGACGAGCACCGGAATGATATTAAGAAACACGAGGGATGCCGGTCGGTAGTAAGCAAGCACCGCGCGTCTTATCGACACGATTTTAAATGGTCAGAAGTTGACATACTGCATAAAGAAAAGAATGTTAAGAAGCGTGAAATAGCAGAAATGTTCTACATCAAAAATCAAGCAAATACCATTAACCTACAAAAGGATACCGAAAATCTAAATCCTATTTACGACAAAGTCATTTCCAGTGTATGAATCCGCTTTGTTTATTCCTTTTAACCTTACAACATTGCTTAAATTTGTCAGTCGTGCGCTTGCTTCCGACCTGTCGTCGTCTTCGAACACTGTGAAACTTGCGTCAAGGTGCTCCACGAAATTGAATATGTAACTATCTATCTGTTTATACCTCATTTTTACCTAATGACGCCTCTTAACGAAAAGATTTTTTATTTAGCTTTGACATATGACTTTTTCTGTCAAAATCCTCATACTCTGAGATGTTCATGCGAGTGCGTGGTTCCATGCGTGGATAGGTAGGATATCTTATTGTTATTCCTGTGGTTTTATTGTTAGACCTTTTAATTAATTTTTTCCGGAGTTACCATTTTTGTTGTTAGACACTTGATAAGGACCCAATCCCCCGGGTCGAAACGTCGTGATATAATTGTTACGATAATTGCCAATTGCGTCGATTCTAATAAAGATTGTTTTATATATTTTATTGTTTACATAATAGAATTTATTAAATTTGGTGTGGTACAAATATAAAAAAAGATTATATATAATTATATATAATTATATATAATTATATATAAACTTTAAATTTGGATTATCCAATAGATGGCATTCGATAGAATTCGTTTCTCGTATTTAAAATTTGATGAACAGTAGTATAAAAACGGTATCAAGAGACACGGCACTGTCTCAAGCAGTGCCAAGTTATAATATAAATTATAACTTATAAATTATTTCATAAAAATAATAAATTATTTCATTTTTGATTCTACATATTTACCATAAAAATGGACCCATTAAAGATTTGATCTAATTGTATCCAAAAATATATAATTATATCTAATCATTTATATATATATATATATATATATATATATATATATATATATATATACATATATATATATATATTGTGACGTGACATAGTCACGTCCCCTGTCCAGACGGTAGCTCGGCCGAGGGGAGCGTCCGGGATGTCGCCTCCGCCGGAGCGGGGCGGGGCGGCAGCGTTAGAATTCGGTAGAAATTATATTTCTTTTACTTCAGATGCCAAGTAAATGGCCGGGAAAAATTGTAACGACGTTAGTCGCGCCGCGGGAAATACAGGAGGCGTTCTTCGGAGGAGTTGGCCGGCGGGCAGGGCACGTCTGGGCCCTTTGCCGATACAGCTTGGAGCGTTTCGCGGGGCGAACGCATCAGCCAACGGCGCCGGAATAGGCCCAACAGAGGAGCTCGTCACGAGGCATTGCCGCCGGTCGATCTGCCTTGGCCTGGCCAGCCTGGCAGTCGAAACCGGCTCGGAGGTCGCGGCCTGAACAGCCGGACCCAGCATATTCGAAAATACCGCCGGCGGGCGACGTAATCAAGAGGAGCGCCGACAAGAGCGGAAAGTCGAGCGCCGTTCTCGCAGAGGGCCTATCGGCGGTCGGGCTTGCAAGCACGGCGCGCAGGCGCGCGGGCCCAGCGTGGTCCCGCCGGGTCAGAGGATCGAGAGGATCGTCACTGTCGTGTCGGCGTGGCGAAGGACGACATCCCGGGAGGACCGGCTGCCGAACTTGCGGACTTTGTAAGGCCACTACTCGAGCATCTCGTAACCAGCGTCTGGGTACAAGTAAGATACTGGTGACGGCCGAGGCCCTTCCGAGAATTGCGTAGAGTCACGGGAAGCATGTTCCCAAGTAATACAGTATCGTTTCGCGTTAGAGTATTTTATCGCTTTGTCTGTCTGGCGTTAGAGTATCGTTTTGCGTTACCGAGTTGTTCCGCGTTTATCGAGTGGAATACTGGCGGAGGGCCCGGCCGGCAGAGTAATACGTAATCGCCCTGCCCGAATAGTCGCACGCGGCCGACAGTCACCGCGTAATTCGTTGTCATATCCGTTCGTGTATTAGTGTTTCGCGTTCGTGTATTAGCATTTTGTGTAATTGCGTTGTGTGTAATTGCGTCCTCATTCGTGCTAGAATTGGCGGAGAGCCCTTCGCACGGGCCGGACACCGCATCGTCGTGGGGCCGTGGGCTCCACGTGATCACGTCGTGGCGTGCAGGGCGTCTTCCGCGTCGGATTTAGAGTATCGTTTGGCGAGGTGTCCTTCGCGCTAACGGACAGCATTGTCGCAGAACGGAGGAGTACGGTTCGTGCAATCAGATTCTGGGGCGCGAGGCACCTGTATCGTATCGTATCGGGGCTTTTCGCGGAACGCCGCATCTAGCCATTACGGGGCCATTTGCGAGACGTTGCGATGGTCATTTTGGGACTACTAACTGAGAACGTAGGGCCGTTGGGGAAGTCGTCGCGCGTAGGCATTGTGCCTTGCGCTCGTGTATTGCGTTTCATGTGTTGCGCTCGTGTATTGCGTTTCGTGTATTGCGCTCGTGTATCGCATTTCGTGTATTGCGCTCGTGTATCGCGTTTCGTGTATTGCGTTCGGATATCGCGTTTGGTGTATTGCGTTCGTGTAATCGCATATTGTGTATTGCGTTCGGGTAATTGCGTCTTGTGTATCGCGTTTGTGTAGTCACGCCTTGTACATTGCGCCCGCGTAATTCGCGGCCAGCAATTATAGCGGTCGACGTTGTCCGCGTTCTTATCCGCAGCTTTAGATTCGAGAAGTAATCTTGATAGCCCACCGAGTCATTTCAAAATAATTTATATTCTGAAGTAACCTTTGTAATTCATCGATTCATTCTGACGTAACTTGATTCTGAAGCAACCGTTGTAATTCACCGATTCATTCCGACGTAACTTGCCTTTGAAGTAACTTTTGTAATTCACCAAATTCTGAAGTAACTGGATTCTAAAGTAATCATTTTCTTTCAAATACATTACATTTGCTATTCTTATTATTTGTGTATGCTAATTGCGTTGCGTTCCCTCTTCCTCCCCTCCGAGATCTAACAGCGATCTAAAGTCACAAGGAACTCACACCTGAGATATTTTGCGTTTAAGTATTAGCGTTAGAGTTAGAGTAACGTGGTGCGCGTATTCGCACCTGGCGCCCATATCGAGCTTTAGTGAAAATATTCGGGCGAGCTATCGTGAAGGTCTGGACTAATAATTACTTTCCGCGATTTGAGAGATTTAGCAGAAAGTGACGGCGCGCTCCTTCTCGGCTGGCGAGACCGAGGGGACATCGTCGCCGGCATCACAATATATATATATATATATATATATATATATGGGGCATTCCACGCCAATTCGCAAGGGGTCAAACTTCAACCTTTTTATTTTTGATGGCTGCTCGTTTTTTAACAGGTCTTTACGAGTACTATACCCCTGTAAGATCGTTTCTATAATAAATGTAGCGTTTCCGAAATAGAGCCTGCGCAAAATGAGGACTACAAAATTTTCAATGAATTTTTTCGCTTATTAGACAACGTCTAAGAAAAAAAATTATTGAACATAAAATACGCTATTTAGATCATAGTTTAAAAAAAAAATTACTCCAAATTTTTATAATAATGATTTTAAACTAATAAAGTAAAAAAACACACAAAATTTGAATATCTCAAAACCCCACTTTCTATTTTTTTGAAATTTATAGGGAATATTCTAGGAAGTATTAGGAAAAATTTTAGAACCTGGTCCGAAGTTGCGCAGAATTTTTGGGAATTTTTTATAAATTTTTTTGTGAGGCAGTAGTAATATTTGACTCACAAAAGTGTAGTTAAAAACGCGTTTCAGACAATTCTGAATCGATTTAGATGTACTTTTTTTTAGTGATTGACGTTACTATGATGAAGATCTCGGCATAGCACACGACAATTGCGATCAACAGTGTGGAAAAGGCGAAAAAAATAGATTTATGAGGAAATTTAATTCAATAAGTACATTTATTTAAGAACATATTATTTATTATTTTGTGCTTAGTATAATTATTCGAAAATGAGTAATCTTTAACAATTAATTTATAATTTTTACTTGGTATGACGCAGTGGACACGTTGAGTCTGAGGTATTCTTTTCGTTTGATCGTTCTGTCAAAAATTCGGCAGCAATTTCATAATTTTTTTTGTTCCAATGAGGAATGCAAAATTTTTGCCCCGTCCCAATACGTCAAGTATTGGGACAAAAAAAAATTATGAAATCGCCGCCGAATTTTTGACAGGTCGGTACGATCAAACGAAAAGAATTCTTTTCGTTCTTTTCGTTTGATCGTATCGACCTGTCAAAAATTCGGCGGCGATTTCATAATTTTTTTTTGTCCCAATACTTGACGTATTGGGACGGGGCAAAAATTTTGCAGTCCTTATTGGAACAAAAAAAATTATGAAATTGCTGCCGAATTTTTGACAGAACGATCAAACGAAAAGAATACCTCAGACTCAACGTGTCCACTGCGTCATACCAAGTAAAAATTATAAATTAATTGTTAAAGATTACTCATTTTCGAATAATTATACTAAGCACAAAATAATAAATAATATGTTCTTAAATAAATGTACTTATTGAATTAAATTTCCTCATAAATCTATTTTTTTCGCTTTTTCCACACTGTTGATCGCATTTGTCGTGTGCTATGCCGAGATCTTCATCATAGTAACGTCAATCACTAAAAAAAAGTACATCTAAATCGATTCAGAATTGTCTGAAACGCGTTTTTAACTACACTTTTGTGAGTCAAATATTACTACTGCCTTACAAAAAAATTTATAAAAAATTCCCAAAAATTCTGCGCAACTTCGGACCAGGCTTAAAATTTTTCTAATACTCCCTAGAATATTCCCTATAAATTTCAAAAAAATAGAAAATGGGGTTTTTGAGATATTCAAATTTTTGTGTTTTTTTACTTTATTAGTTTAAAATAATTATTATAAAAATTTGGAGTAATTTTTTTTTAACTATGATCTAAATAGCGTATTTTATGTTCAATGATTTTTTTTCTTAGACGTTGTCTAATAGGCGAAAAATTTATTGAAAATTTTGCAGTCCTCATTTTGCGCAGGTTCTATTTCGGAAACGCTATATTTATTATAGAAACGATCTTACAGGGGTATAGTACTCGTAAAGACCTGTTAAAAAACGAGTAGCCATCAAAAATAAAAAGGTCGAAGTTTGACCCCTTGCGAATTGGCGTGGAATTCCCCATATATATATATATGAAGTATGCATAGTTTGATCTAATTACATATAATCATATACAATTTTATCTCTTTATATATAATTAGATTAGGTCAAAATCCATGTATAATTATATCTACAAAGTTATATATAATTAGATAAAATTGTATATAAACATTTTTTCCGGGATCTTATCTTTATATAATCATATTTTTGGTTTGACCTTATTATATATGAGGGTAGATCTGGTCGAATATGATTATATAAAGATAAGATCATATCACGCTTTGTTTTAGAAATTGTTATATATGACATACATATAAAAGTACATATATGTATAAAAAAACGTGTTTTATTCAACATATATTGTCATATATAATTATATATAACTATGCAGCTCGTTTAATAGGAAAATGTTGCGCTCGCCGAGTCGCTCGTTCACACACTTTTCACTCACACGCTCGCACTCCTGACGCTCGCGGAAATAAGGAGACACTGTCGTTATAAAAGAACTTATAAAAGAATCTTAATGTTTATTGCAAACGTCGCGATACAGAAGAGCGCGGACACACGTCCAAACGGTCCAGCAGTTCACGACAAAATCCAACAGCTATTCCATTAAATCAATAAATCAATATAGCTCGTTACTAAGGACGTTTCGCATCTTGACGAACAGTTTCGTTGCACGCTTCAGCTCGGAGCTCGAGCATACCGGGCGGCACGCACGCAACACTGCCCCCCTTCTTCAAATTGTCGTCCCGACAATCAGGGAGGCAGCTTGTAACAAATTTCTTGGGAGGCCGCTACTTCTGGACGGTTTCCTGCCCTCCTCGTGCTGCTGCAACGAGTTACCGGACTCCGTCCATCCCAGCCTCCACAACAGGCCTCTCCAATCGTGCGATTCCAGGTTACCGGGCGCCGTCCTCTTCTCGGTTCCAACCGCACTCCGGAGCTTCTTCTTCTCATAGAGCTGGCCAGGCTCCATGACAAAGACTTTAACTTCTGCCTTCTGCCGCCGGTGCTCCTCTTCCCTCTTGAGCTTTGCGCGCTTGGGTCTTCTTTCTTCGGGATCAGAGGGGGATATCTTCCGTGGACCCATTGCTCTAAGAACACTCTGTCCCCTGCCTCGGCATTCGCCCTCAGTCTCACGGGAAAATCACGGTCAAAAACCGTGAGAGAGGCAGTCCAGAAAGATTTCCAGAAGAAACTTCAAAATTTCTTTGCCGCTACGCCTTAACAGTTTGATGTTAAAATCTGAAACAGAACATTAGAAACGCAGAAAATCGAACGAAAACTAATTAGTAACTTCCTATAATAATAATTAAAGTACGGGCTCAGACTCATTTCCCGAGAAACTGTTTTGACCGATAAAACCGAGCGTCTTCGTACGCTCGATCGTTATTTTAAGCGACGTTACTCCCTCAACTTGAAGGGTGCGCTTTACAAAGCCGTCGGACAACGCAGTGACAAATTGAGAACTCGCAATTTTATCGCGAACTTCGTGAGAGCATTCAGGATACGCCTTTTGCGATAGCCTCTCTAAATCCGCGCCCAATGCTGCGAAATCTTCGCCCGGACGCTGTTTCCGATTTGTGAACTGTAGATAATAATTCTGAACGAGTTCGCTTTCATCGAAACGCAACTCTAACTTCGCCTTTAACTCTGCGAAAGAGAGGGACTTGATCCCGTCGGCGTACGTATCAAGTAAAGAACGCGCTTTTCCCCGTAAGCATGACGCCAAAACAACCGCTTTTTCCGCCTCACTCCATCTATTTGCAACGGCAATGAGCGAGAATTGCGAAAGAAATTCGCGTAACGGCGCCGTCCCGTCGTATGTATCGGGTTTTAATTTTATTCCGCGAGAAATTTCATCTCCGGACGCGTCTACACTCGCGCCCGCTACTCGCACCGCGCCGCTCGCGCTTTCACCCGAAAGAAAATTATTGGAGGGACTTAGCTTTGCAATCTTTTCCTCAACATGACGAAGTTGGTCGCCGCGTTGCTGTAATATCGTCGCGAACTCGGCTTCCCTCTGTATGCGTTCCGCGCGCATCTCACGGATTTCCTGCATCACCGCCTGCAGTGTCACCACTTCCGCCGTCATCTTCGGAGCGCCCGCCTGTGGAGTCGCTACCCTGAGCCGTTTCCTTGTGAGAACGGTCAAAACCATTCCGTCTTAACAAGCGCAGCTCGTCCCTTCGATCCGCGGTCGCTCGTCCGATTCCGGACGAGCTCCCAAAATGTTGCGCTCGTCCGCGCGTTCGCTGCACACACACTCACGCACACACTCGCGAACGTGGCGCGCAATCCCGTCACCGGGAATAAAGACTCTCTTAGTTAAAAAAGGCAACTCGTTTAATAGGCAAATGTGAACAATAGCTCGTGAAACACGTCTGATCGGCTCAAAAGCCCGGCGGATAATCTGAATAGTGACCGATGTTTACAAACAACACAACGACGGAGCTCGTCGTCAGGCACGACGTCAGGCAGCGCTTCGCGACTGCCTTCCGGGCTTCCACCGGGTGTCTTGGCACGGGCGCAACACTATGTATGTTTCGTGCTCGGCCGAGGTGACTTCGGGACACGAATTGAATGCCGGAACCACTCTGACAAGGGCGCGGGGCAAGGTCCGAGAGGAGTCGCGAAAAGTGGATTTTAGAGGATACACGCGCTTTAGATTTGATTCACGAGCACAATTTATTTCAACACGATATTTTTACATAGTTTTCTCGCACTCGCGCGACCGAGCGGGCTGAGCATCTGCGGTAATGTCGGAACGGAAATCTTGCGTCGCTCATACTCTCTGCGATGGCTCGCGAAACGGAGATCTTGAAGAGCGATTGAGTACCGCCCTCGCAATCGGAGATCATGAACACGAATGGCGGATATCTTGCTCGCGAAGTAGATGAGCGACCGCGAACACGATGATGTGCGAGATGCTCAGGCTTACTTATGGTCACTCGGAGACGCGATAGCGGGCGCGAGTTTCACACTGATCACAATGAGAAGAGTAACTTAATATAACAAGACGCGGTAATTTCGCGTTAACGCTGAGAACGGCGTCGCACGACAAGATGGCCGCGAGCGGTCGATATCGAGATCGAACTCCCTGCGTATATTTGTTCAAGCACTGCTCGTCTAAGCTTACGCGCGATTATCGCAACGCTTGAAATGCATTCGCGAAAACCGGGTTTGATTCGTATGACGGTTTCGCCGTCAACACGGTTCTTCCTTGAAGAATCACGCTATCGCACGCGGTGATCACGTGATCCGTCCCTTTGCTTCGCCACGTTGTATGGCTGGCAAACGGAAAAACTCGTGAAAAGAGATGTTTCGCCAATCAAACGAGTGCAGATCGCGATGAAACTTGTGCGTACGATGCAACCCTTTGCACGGGTGCTCTTTGCGTAAAACAACTTTCCGGAATTTGCGCGATGACCAATCGACCGGGTGCTAGCGCGACAAATTCCGGCTCACTCTTTGCTTCACGTGAACGGAAAAGTGATTTGGGATGTTTCACGCGGCGAGCGGGTGCGACTCGCGATGAAACAATACGGACTTCGCGCAATTACTTTCGAGAACACTCCCGAGATGCTAATTGCTACGAACGACTGGCTCGACTTTCTCCTTAGAGAGGCAGAAACAGAAGAGCGCGCGGATCATCCCTCGTCCCGATAGGAGACCCTCCACGGGGGTCGTTGCCTCGCGAAAAACGAATCACATCGATCCGCGATGTAACGCGTTGCGCGGTGTACGCAAATTAGGAAACGCGTGCGCGTTTTACAATTTCGCGGTTGGAACGGTAGGCGCGACAACCGGGTGATCTCGGGCGTGTTCGTGCCAAGCCCGAGGGTTGTTTGTGCTCGCCTCAGGGCCGTTCGCTGTCGCGACAGCTCTTTATTAGAACAACTTTATCTTAATCCTAAACAATGTACATATATGGGTGTTTCTACGTAAATAGCGATTTTTCAGATTGCAAATCTCTCAATTTCAAACATACCTAAAAAAATATTTTTTTTCCTGTTTTTGAGTGAATATAGAAGCAGAAACATACCCTGAAAGCCAGCGTACTACAACATCAAAAACCTGAAAGTAATTGCTCATTCATCAGTGATCTGGTAAAGTGGTAACGAGTCGACTTTGCATGTCTAGTAAAATATTGAATTACCTCAACAATGAGTGATTTTGAGAAAAAATGTCAAAAAATTCTTAAAATTACTTATTCCCGAGATAAATTCACAATTAGCAAAATAATTCAATTTGATAAATGCCGGTTTACCATTTTCGTATGGAATTAGATTTTGATTTTAATTTTTTTTCTACATCGTGGAGTCACTTTTTTACCCATCTGTAAATATAAAAATTATTTTTGAGACATTGAAAACATGAATCAATATTTATTGGTAAAAACCCATGAATGGCCAGGTAAATGACATGCCAGTAGACTGACATTTCATGTTTGAATTAACCTCACTTTCTCCTGAATTCACGTAAACTAATTTTCACTGAAAATCAAATTTAGTTTACCGAATATCATCAGAATTTTACCACTAAAAGGAAAAATTCACTGCGATATAATAAAAAAAGATGTGCCAGTCAAATGACGCGTAATTTTATGACATACCTTTTCTCAAGTGAAATACACGATTACGATTGTATCACGCTCAAAACAACCAACCACCAACAATGTAAACAACACACCTGATGTCCAATTCTTGAAATCTCCACACGAGAGTCCCATTGAATCGATGCAACATGGCGGAACCGCGGTAAAATTCAAAATGTGCAATTTCACTCCAAATGTCCAGACCAAGTTTGAAGCCGGTTTTTTCGGTTCCAAAGGGAGATTTATGTTTAATAATAATGTTAAAATCTTAGTTCTATATTATGATTAAATGAACATGGGGAATTTTTAATTGAGTTTGCAATTGGAGGGAGTAAGTGTAACTGGAATAGAGAATTTTCGTCAATGGACAGGCCAGGTGACTGACATTTTTAGGAGTTTTTGCATGTTTCTATTGGATAAGCCACTCCCCAATTAGCAGATTATTGTGCGATACTTCAAATACGATGGCAGTATTGAACTTTCACAACGCTTGCTTACCCTCCTCTCAATCATGAACATATAACAAGCTTGGACAGTAAAATCGCTATTTACGTAGAAACACCCATATATTAATTGTTAAAAACATTTTCCAATTTGAATCTTCTCTTAATTTATTATATTTTTCATTTCTGGCGTGTTCTGGGAAAAATGTACACTTGTTTGGGAAAATCAATCTATTTAGAAATTTCGATAAATATGAAATATTAAATATTAAAATAACAAATAAGTTGGACTGTTACCATTAAATATTACATCTTGAAATTTTTACCAACTTAATATAATTCTGTTTTATAATATGACTAATGGTAATCAATTAATTTTAAATTAACAAATGAACGATTGAATTCAATAGAGCGAAAAATAGATTCCAATGGTACTTATCCCAGACAGCACAAAATATTTATAAATATTTATGATAAATATTTATAAATATTTTTAAAATTTATTTTCCAAAAATATGTAATAAATATTTTATAAAGATTTTTCATAAAGATTTGGGAATAATATAAAAATTATTACTAACAATATATAAAATATATTTTAGAAATGTATTAAAAAATATTTTTTGTACATAAACTGAAATGTTTTTTATATCTTTTGGCAATATAATATAAATATTTATTATAAACATTTTGATCAATATTAGATATATCTCTGTGACAAATATATTGTAGTATTATTTTTGGAAATATTAAAAATACATTGGATAATATTATACTCAGATAACACGTATTGGTTCAAATATGTTTTATATACATATGTTCGATACGGTGGGCTCGCACAACGGGATGATTTGGGCCACCGGTCGGGTGAGGGTCGTGGCGGCCGTTCATGCTGTCACAACTCGTACCTGTCCGTCTTCGCCTGGGTGCACCTCAGTGATCCGGGCAAGGGGCCACTGGCAGGGTGGAGTCGTTTTGCTGCGGATAATGCACAGATCCCCTGGATTGAAGTTGGTTCCCTTCGTTCGCCACTTCGAGCGTTCCTGCAGCGTGTGTAGGTATTCGTGAGCCCATCGTTCCCAGAAATGGTCTCGCATTTGTTGGAGATGCTGCCACCGAGAGAGATGACTCGTGGGAGCCTGAGACAGTGAGGGCTCCGGAACTGCAATGAGCGCCGTTCCAACCAGAAAGTGTCCCGGCGTCAGTGCAGTGTTCTGGGTCGTCACTTATAGC
Organism: Temnothorax unifasciatus; assembly: GCA_030770225.1. Lineage (NCBI taxonomy): Eukaryota > Metazoa > Arthropoda > Insecta > Hymenoptera > Formicidae > Temnothorax > Temnothorax unifasciatus. The sequence continues at coordinate 219,084 of JASTWK010000265.1, read as the reverse complement.
CTGGAGGGGCCGGGAGTTCAGGCACGCTTCGATCTGTGAAAGCAGGGTCGCCATCTCCTCGTACGTCAGCGTGGCGAGGCCGATGACTCTTCGAAGATGGTGCTTTACCGATTTCACGGCTGCCTCCCAAAGTCCGCCCATGTGCGGGGCGGAAGGTGGATTGAATTTCCACTTTACACCTTCATTCGTCAGGAGGTTCGTCCACTGCGGGTTGTCGTGAATTGCGGCCCTGAAGAACCTCCGCAGCTCCGTGTTGGCGCCTATAAAGTTGGTGTCTTGGTCACTGTACAGGACCTCGCAGAGGCTTCGTCTTGATGTGAAGCGACGGAAGGCGGCCAAAAATGCATCGGTGCTCAAGTCTGACACCATTTTGAGATGCACTGCTCTCGTGCTCATGCACACAAATATGACGAGGAATCCCTTGTATGCTCTGTGGCCTCGTCCTCTGGTGGTGCGCAGCGCAATCGGCCCTGCGTAGTCCACTCCGGTGTGAGAGAAGGCTCGTGCAATGGTCACTCTGGGTGGCGGCAGGTTCGCCATCAGCTGCTGTGGGCTTGCCGCCCGCCATCGCACGCACGTGATGCATCGGTGGATGCACTGTCGTACTCATGCCCTTCCTCCTGGTATCCAGAATCTTTGCCAAAGAGAGGCGAGGGTCAATTGAACGCCTCCGTGAAGCGTTCGTCTATGGTGGGCGTCGATGATCAGCGTCGTGAGCCACGAGTCTCGAGGAAGTATGGCAGGATGTCTCTCGTCGTCGCTCAGGATCGCGTGCTTTAGTCGTCCTCCCACTCTAAAAGGATGCGGTCATTATCGAGAAACGGGCTGAGTCGTTGTAATCCGCTCCGCCTCGGAAGCTGGTTCTCACGGTCGAGGGCCTTGATTTCCTCAGAGAACCAGGCTGCTTGCACCTCTCGTATCCATCTCCACAAGGCGCTCTCTAGTTCCTGCGGAGTCAATGAGGCACCTGAAACAGAGATTTTTCGGGCTTGGATCGCCCGTAGCCAGCGTCGGCACCATGCTGAGACGCGCAGTGCGCGCTGTAACGTCGAAAATCGGAGCAGCACCTCCGATTCGGTCGGCTTCACGGCCACTGCGTGAGAATGCGCACGCCTCTCGGGAATTTTGTCCTCTGCCAAGCGCGTCGGGGCCAGTAGTGTGGGGGGGGGGGAGTCCTCCGTCAGCCACAATGGCCCTTGCCACCATAGGTCGAACTTCACCAACTCACTGGGTTGCATTCCACGCGAAGCGCAGTCCGCCGGGTTGTCCCGGCTTGGCACGTGATGCCACAATGCTTCTGGCAGCAGCTGCTGTATTTCCGCCACTCGGTTCGCGACGTACGTGGTCCATCTTGCAGGATGCCCTCGAATCCAGGCCAGCGTCACCTCGGAGTCTGACCTTAAATGTATCTCAGCTATCACAAGTTGCAGCGTGTCTCGGGCTCTCGCTGCTAATTTGGCGAGCATCGCTGCGGCGTTGAGCTCGAGGCGCGGCAAGGTGACGCGTTTCACGGGCACGACCTTGCTCTTGGCGAGGAGCAAGGTGACTGTCTTCCGCCCGCCGTCCGTGACTACTTTCAGGTATACGACGGCGGCATACGCTCTTTCTGAAGCATCTGCAAAGCCGTGAATTTCCACGCGAGCGGCATTGTGATCCGTTTGCAGCCATCGTGGAATTCGTCGCGCTTCCACCATTGGCAGTTCCTGCAGCAAGCGTTGCCATTCATGTTGGTCCCGTAGGGGGAGAGGCTCGTCCTATTCGAGATGTTGTAACCACGCCGACTGGATCAGTATCTTAGCTAGAATAATTACTGGGGCTAGCCAGCCGAGCGGGTCGAACAGTCGAGCGGTGTGTGACAGTATTGTTCGCTTCGTGATGCTCGTTATTGTATTTTTGAACCGTCCGCCATACACAGACACAGGCACACACACAGTAACGTTTACAGCCAATCAGAGTCTTTCTTTTCGCTCCTCCTATTTTCCACTAGCCGACTAGCGGCAGTACACGGCAGTAGTAGAGTCCTCCATGAGCCTCAGCTTTTGTAACACACGCTCTTCGAATAAAGGAAAGATCTCGAATAATCACGCCTCACATTGAACCCATTTTATCCGATCCGTATCATACATAACAGTGGTGTCAGAAGTAAAGGGTTATAATCGTTGATAGCTACGAACGAGCAAAAATGTCGTTATCAACCGAAGCTCTAGCATCGCTAACGCATCTTCGTGGAGGCTATTCGAGAAGCTGCGCGAATGGCCACCGAATCGGCAACAGGTGCCACAGCCGATGCCACGGCTCGATCAAAGCCACCGTCATTTAATATTGGCGAATTTCGCTCTTCGGCTGGTGCCACCGTGGAAGACTATTTTAAACGCTTCGAGTGGGCACTCAAACTAAGCAAAATTCCGGAAGAGCAATGGGCCAACTTCGCTCGTGTTCACATGGGAACTGAGCTCAATCAGGCACTCAAGTTTCTGGTAAGCCCAAGGTCGCCTGAGGATCTCACATTTGAGCAGGTACGAGATACGCTTAAAAGTCATATGGATCGCGCAAAAAATAAGTTTGCAGAGAGCATTTGATTCCGACAAATCTGTCAACAAAAGGGTGAGACAGTATCAAATTTTGCTCTTCGATTACGCCAAGGGGCAGTTTATTGCGAGTACGGAGAATTTCTCGATAGAATGCTAATAGAGCAATTATTGCATGGCCTCGAATCACGCGACATGTGCGACGAAATTATAGCAAAAAAACTTGCAACGTTCGACGCAGCGTTTGATATTGCGCATACTCTTGAGGCAACGCGACTTACTGCTAATGAGGTTAAAACCGCGATGTTGTCAGTTCCTGAAACTACGCATAAATTAGGGTACTCTCAGCCAAAGAAAAAGAATAACGATAAACAACGGCGCCAGAGATCATTATCGCGTAACCGTCAGCAGCAGCAGCATAAGCAGGACTCGTCACAAAAGAAACAAGACCGCCCTTGTCAAGGATGTGGAAGGGACCACGCTCGAAGTCAATGCCAGTTCCGTGACGCCGAATGTCACAACTGCGGTATTAAGGGACATATCGCTAAAGTGTGTCGATCAAGGAATAATAAGAAAACCGACCAAGTCTCCGACGCACTCGTACCAGCGGAACACGTCGACTCAGTCCAATATTTCAATAAAGTCAATGATATCAGCTCCACCAGCGTAGCGCAAAAGCGGATGATCAATGTTTTAATCGATGGCCACAATTTAAAAATGGAATTGGACACTGGAGCACCTTGCGGCATCGTAAGTAAAAAAACGTTGCGCACTTTTAAACCATTCTTTGCAGAAAACCGACAGACAATTTGCCAGTTATACGCTCCACAAAATCAATTCTATCGGACGTTTGCCAGTTAACGTTAAGGTTGGTCAGACGACTAAGAGGCTAAATCTATATGTGGTCGAAGGCGATTTCGACACGCTCTTTGGACGAGAATGGATTACACATTTCACTCACGAGATAGACTTCACAAAAATCTTCTCATCGCCGGATAAAATTCACGCGGTATCCTCTACACCGTCTTACCCAGGAGCAGGAAAGGCAATTAGAGCAACTTTTAGATCGCTACCAGGATGTATTCAGCGATGTGGCAGGGAAGTTAGTAGGTCCATCTGTCAAATTACACCTAAAGCCGGAGGCCACACCAGTCTTCGTCAAAGCGCGAGAGATACCGTTTGCACTTCGGGATGCTTACGCAAAAGAAATCGATGCGAAGATATCATCAGGTTTCTACAAAAAAGTCGAATACTCCGAATGGGCGTCCACCACTCATGTCGTGACAAAGAAAAACGGCAAGTTACGTATTACGGGCAATTATAAACCGACTCTTAATCCGCGCATTATCGTAGATGAACACCCGATTCCTAAGCTGGAGTAAATATTTAATGAAATGAAAGGCGCAAAAATCTTTTGTCATCTTGACATTACAGATGCTTATACACATCTACCGGTTGATGAAGAGTTCAGTCACGTGCTCACGCTTAATACACCAACTCACGGCTTAATCCGACCTACACGCGCAGTCTACGGAGCTGCAAATATTCCGGCTGTTTGGCAAAGATGCATGCAGTCTGTCCTGGAGGGTCTCTCTCAAGCACGTAATTTTTTCGATGACATCGTAGTTTATGCTAAAAACTTTGCCGAGCTGATGGTAGTCTTAGAACAAACGCTGGAGAGAATACGCTCTCATGGTTTACGACTCAATCGGGCGAAATGTGTCTTCGCAACTCCTTCCATGGAATTTCTGGGTCACAGGATCGACGCTCAGAGCATTCATAAATCCGACAAACATATAGAAGCTATCCGAGAAGCACCAAAACCATCAACTCCAGAGGAACTCCAATTATTTCTCGGGAAAGTCACATACTACAACGCATTTATTCAGGATCTTTCGACGAAAGACCGACCTCTTCGGAATATGCTTCACCAAGAGCCTTTCAAATGGACACCTGCTGCAGAAGAAGCATATCAAGATATTAAGAAAGCATTGATATCACCTCAACTTCTTATGCCGTATGACCCGTCACTCCCTCTGCTTCTGGCCACCGACGCCAGCAAAACGGGCCTGGGTGCCGTGCTTTCTCATCGTTTAAGCAGCGGACAAGAGCGACCGATAGCATATGCAAGCCGTACCATGACTGCGACAGAACAGAAGTATCCTCAGATTGACAAGGAAGCGCTTGCCATCGTTTGGGCAGTGCAAAAGTTCTTCAACTATCTCTATGCTCGTCATTGGACCTTGATTACGGATCACAAGCCCCTGACTCAAATCCTTCACCCAGAGAAATCGCTACCAGTTCTATGTATCAGCAGAATGGCTAATTATGCAGACTATCTCGCTCACTTTGACTTCGATGTGATTTTCAAACCTTCGAAGGAGAACACTAATGCTGACTATTGTTCAAGAGCCTCACTACCCTCGACGATTAACGCTATTCAATCTCCTTTGTCGCCGCAAAGGAGAGAAGAGATTGAAGGAGATGGATTCGATCACTTCGCTATGAATCAAATCGAGCAACTGCCAATCGATGCGAAACGAATTGCTCAAGAAACAAGAAAGGATCCTGAATTAGGGAAAATCGTCAAGCTATTGGATGCAGGACAAAGCCTCGAGCGCGCAGGGTATCGAGCTCCAGAATCCGCCTACAGACTGGCCGCCAACTGCCTGATGTTCGAACATCGCGTCGTTATACCATCCTCGCTACGAAAAGCAATACTCAACGATCTACACGTAGCACATTTAGGTATCGTGAAAATGAAAGGGATGGCACGTTCATTCGTTTATTGGCCAGGTATCGACTCGGAAATTGAGCAGACTGCCAAATCGTGTGCTGAATGTGCTAGGCATGCACATGCTCCTCCTAAGTTTTGCCAGCATCATTGGGACTATCCCAAAGGTCCCTGGGAACGCATCCACATAGATTATGCGGGCCCCGTCGCTGGGATGATGCTACTAATTGTTTCCGATGCATTCAGCAAGTGGCTTGAAGTCAAGATTACCAATTCGATGACAACAGCGGCAACCATCGCCATACTTGATAACTTATTCACAGCCTATGGTGTTCCTACCATCGTGGTATCAGACAACGGAACGCAATTTACCTCAGCTGAATTTAAATCGTTTCTACAAACAAGCGGCGTCAAGTACCACAAACTGACGGCGCCTTATCATCCATCCACCAATGGGCAAGCTGAACGAAGTGTGCAGACCGTTAAAGATGCCCTTCGTGCCATGGGAACTTCCCGGAACACGCTGCAAGCAGACCTAAACAAGTTTCTCCGTCACTATCGTATTGCACCGCATTCGACTACGGGACAGTCACCATCGCAGCTCTTCCTGGGTCGAACATTGCGAACACGTTTGGATCTTGTGCGTCCTGACGACGTCTTTACGAGAGTCACTCAAAAATGGAATGCACAACACATTCCAACATTCCGGTCATTCAAACCTACTCAAGTTGTGTATTTTCTTTCGGGAAATCCCAGAATGGACAAATGGGTTCGAGGAACCATCGTAGCTCGTTTAGGAGAACTCCACTATGAAATTGAATATGAAGACAAGCGGTTCAAGCGTCATGTGGACCAGATTCGGGGATATTCAGAAAACCCGACGGCAAAGCAATCTGATCTATTACCTGTGGTGAACAACGAAGAGAAAAGCCGTCACGTGCGATTCTACCCGGATCCTCCAAAAGCTTGCACACCTGTTAAACCGAGGAATGTGGAAGCATTTGCTTCCTCATTGTCACGCCAAGGGACTCCGACTCCGTCTACGGCTCCAGGAACTCCTCCGCGGGCAGCAGCAACACCTGAAGGCAACGCAGTGCAGAATAGAACCGCCGCACCCCCGGTTCTTCCTCGGAGATCAACGCGGAAACATCGCTTTCCTGATAGATATTCTCCGAGTAAATGTTAACGAGGTTTTCATTATGAGGGGGAGAAAATATTGTATTTTTGAACCGTCCGCCATACACAGACACAGGCACACACACAGTAACGTTTACAGCCAATCAGAGTCTTTCTTTTCGCTCCTCCTATTTTCCACTAGCCGACTAGCGGCAGTACACGGCAGTAGTAGAGTCCTCCATGAGCCTCAGCTTTTGTAACACACGCTCTTCGAATAAAGGAAAGATCTCGAATAATCACGCCTCACATTGAACCCATTTTATCCGATCCGTATCATACATAACACTCGTGCTTTCCACTGGCCGGACTTTGAACCCGAACGAGTCTTCATGTGGATGCCATTGCACGCCTAGTGTAGCGTGACTGGCGTTCTGGTCCCACAAATTAAAATCTTTCACCTGTCGGTGTTCCGCTGGCACGTCTTCGAGTATCGTGGCCTTATTGGCCGCCCATTTTCGCAGCGGGAAGCCGCCCGCCATGCACAATGCCGTCAGCTCGTGGACGAGTTTCCTTGCCTCCTCTTCGGTGTCCGCTCCGGAAAGCACGTCGTCGACGTACGTCTCCTCCTCCAGGATAGAAGCTGCTCGTGGGTAGGCATGTCGTTCGTCCTTGGCGAGTTGTCGCATCGTTCTGATTGCTTGGAATGGCGAGCTCACTAGTCCGTAGGTGACTGTCGTCAGCAGCATCTCTAGCACCTCGGGTGAGTTCTTCAGTCGCCAAAGTATTCGTTGATAAGTTCGATCGTGAGGATGCATTGAAATCTGGCGATACATTTTTTGGATATCGGCTATCACCACGCAGCGATATCGTCTCCACCTCAGCAGCACATTCATTAGTGCCGGCAGCAGATTTTGCCCGGTGAGAAGGTGCAAATTTAGTGAGTCACCAGAGCTTTTATGCAATTCCGGATCCTTGTTGGTTTTGCGCTCCATGCTTTGCAGCATGCGCATAGCGATGCGTCGTGTCCCTGACAGGTTTGGCGGTGCGTTCTTGAAAGGGAGACGCACCATGTAACGTCCGTCGGGCATTCGTGAGTGCGTGCGGACGTAGTGGTCCTCACACGCCTGTTCTTCATCGGTGAGAGGCAGCGGGGAGCGCGCCGGCTTCTCCTGCTCCCAAAATTTCCGAACTAACGTCGATAATTCCTCGTCGACCGAGCACTGCAAGGATTTGACCGAGTTGCCTTGCGGAGAGTCAATCACACCTGACACCAGCCAGCCCAGCGACGTCCTTTGCGCAATTGGAGCTCCAGCGCTTCCCTTCCGAATTCCTTCTTCGATGATGGAAGCGTAGATGTCCGCGCCGAGGAGTAGGGCTATTGCTCCGTCTGCTTGTCCGTCCGGATCTGCGAGTGGCAGGCCCTCCAAGTGCCCCCATCGAGGGCGCGAAGCTTCAGTGCGTGCCTCGTACTTTGTAATCCACGGGAGGACCAAGGCCAATATCGTCGTCGTGAAGTCCGCGAATCGTGATGACACAGTGATTGACACGCGTCCGCGAGCCATTCCTGTTTGCTTGCCGCCTACTCCAACGATGACCGTGGACGTTGGCAGACGTGGGAGTCGGAGACGCTGCACCAATGCCTCGGTTACGAGCGAGACCTCCGATCCTGGATCAATCAATGCGCGTGTCAGGACGCGTTGATTGTGTCGATTATTCACGAAGACTTGCGCCGTGGCGAGCAATACTCCAGACGACGGGCCCTTGGTCTGTCCAGCGTAGAGAGAAGTGGAGGCCGCGGGGATTGCCTTGACGGCCTTGGCGCAGACATCGTGAATTGTGCTGTGGTGACGCTCTTGACAAGCGGCGCAATTCCGCTTTAACGAGCAATCTGCAACGGCGTGCTTGCCGAAGCAATTCATGTACAGCTTGTGCTGAATGACAAATTCCCTCTTTTTGGAGGGCGGTTTGCTGCGAAACTTGTCGCAGAAGGCAAGGAAGTGCTCCTTTTGGCAGAACGAGCACTGATCGGTGCTCTTAGGCTTGCGAGTTGTGGCGTGCGAGTGTGCAGCGCGTGACGCCGTCCCCCGTGAGTCCCCTTTTGCAGATGAGCCATGATCAGTCTTCTCCGGTTGAAGCGCTTCCAGAGTGCGAACTCGACACTCTAAAAAGTCCTTTAGAGTGTCAAGCGATGGTGGATCCGTGGTTTCACTAACAGCAGTTTCCCACTCGCGCCGCGAGCGGGTGTCGAGCAATTTGACGATGAGGTGGACGAACAGATCACTGCAAGTCGTGACCGGACGTCGGATGGATTCCAGAGAGCCCATAGTATGCAGCATCCCATAGAATATTTTCCGCAGATCGTTCACTGATTCCCCCTTCATCTTCGGCAGTGAAGTGAAGGCAGTGAAACAAGAGCGCACCAGCAATTGCGTGTTTGCGTAGTGCTCCGTGAGTATTTCCCACGCCCGAGTGTAGCTCTCGGCCGTGATCGGCAAATTGCGGAGAAGCAGGCTTGCTTCTCCTTTCAAGCTAGTCTTGAGGTAGTGGAATCTTTCCACATTCTCCAATAAGGAGTCCTTGTCTACCATGGAGTGGAACAGATCCCGAAATGCTGGCCAGTCTGCGTATGCGCCGGAGAATTGCGGCAATTGTATACGCAGCGATTTGCGCATCGTGCCTTCCGTAGGCCTGGCTGCCGAAATCCCGGGCTGCTCTTGAGTGGGCCGGAGGCTGGCCAGCAGGTCTAGAAACGCCGCCTTCTGGACGAGATACGTTTCTTCCGTCGTAGTGTAGAAATCCGAGGTAATGTAATCGTGATTGCCCAGAATTTTCCGATGAACGCTCATGAGCGTCTCGTGATTCGTGTCAAACTTCTTCCAGTTCGTATCCAACGCCGATAATCGAGCTTCCACGATTCCAGCGGTCATTTTAGCCGCCCCTGCCTTCCTCAGATTTTCGGAGGCGCGCGAGATGCGGCTCTGAATTTCCTGCTGACTTCGGAGAAGGCTATCCGCGTCTATACTCATCTTGTCTTTAGCCCCTCGATCCTTGACTCTATTGCGACCGTCGAACAGTGGATTCAAAATCCATGCATGCAAGCGCCAGATGGAGAAGATCCGGCTCGAAGGACCAAAATGTTCGATACGGTGGAGTCGCAACAGGGATCAGGGCAGTGATGGTGAGTCATCGAGACAAGATTTTATTAACAAACAATATATTCTGTGTTTAACTTTTATACATTGTGTTTGTGTTGGCTTAGGCGGCGCCTGGAAGGCGCTTGATCAAAAAATATAAAAGTGCTAAAGCACGGTTCAAAATTTAATCTGGCGGATGGCCTTATTCACAATGGGCTTGGGGGTGACCGAATTGTTGTTGAGGTCGAGTTTAGAGCCCGGGGTAACAGGAGGCTTGTCCGTCGGCTGGTCCGGTGGATCTTCAGGTGACGAGGGAGCCAGCAAAGTTCTCGTGAGCACGGTTTGGTAAACCGTGGGCTTGGCTTTCCTCACCGGTACGTGGAGGGCTGGCGGCCGAGAGATCCGGCTATCTCGCCTTGCGAGGACCAATCCTGCGGGCCTGGTGCGGCGCGCTTCCGGTAGGTCGATCGGAATGAGCCGCCACGGAAGGAGTGAAAGGCCCGTGGAGAGCTCTGGCCTCTTTGTGTGACGCTCCTGTGTCACTGGTCGGCCGCTCTCTAGGCGCTTGCAAGGCTCGGGCCTGGTCTCACGCCGCTTCTGCAGCGCTGGCGGATTGAGGAGGGGCTTCCCCTCCATTTGCTCCTTGGCCTTGTTCTGCACCTCTTCCTTCTGGTCTTTGCTGGAGTGGGGCCGCCCAGCGCCTCCGCTTCCAAAGTGCCGGGCCTGGAAGGGGCGTCCGGCTTGGAGGGAGCAGCGGTCTCCACGGTGGTTCCAAAAGGTTGCAATAAGCGGAGGAGAAATCGCTCGACGCTTAATTGCGATTTAGGCGGAGGAGAGAATATCTCACTCGACGCTATGGTATAACGGTATTTCGACTCTCTCAACGCTTCCTCGATACCAAATCGTAGAGTGTAGCGGTAGGAATCAAATGCTGGTCCTTACGCGGCTCGCCTTAAATTGCCGCACGAACGTACTTTAAACGCGGGTAATGTGTGCGGGCCGGCGACGCGCCGCGGCGGGTCGCGGCACCTGATAAGCGCGTGTTGGCCGGGCGCGCATTCGTCAGGCGCGCGACGGTACAGTTCGACTTCTCGAACATTCCTAAACGTATCTAATGTTATATATATATATATATATATATATATATATATATATATATATATATATATATATATATATATATGTATATACAGAGTGAGGAAAAAATATCGGGATTTCAAAATATCTCGAAAAAAATCAGTTTCGCAAAAACATGTTTTAGACAAAAGTTGTAGAGTTTAAAAAGATCTATTTACTGACTGTATTTAACCTTAGGTGAAATCGTCAAGTGAGTGTCACTTTGAATTTTTTAAATTAAATTTTTTATTTTTTATTGCATATTCTTGTAATCTTTGTCGAGACAAGTTTTCGAAACAATAAAGCTTTCTTTTTTTTAAGAATTTCCTGAGATATTTCAAAGTTTTTCATGATATTTTTAATATAAAATATGAAATATCTCATAAAGTATTCACTTTTAATTGAATAATAATTTTTACCAATCAAAGAAAGATAGTCACTATCGTTCACCTTCCTCTACCTTTCCGCCACGACATGCAGCGACACGATCGCGTTTGTAGATGCATAGATATTGGCGTGTCCGGCGCTAGATGCCGTTCGGCGTTAGGTGAACTTCCCCTAAATAATTCTTATTAATTAAAGTAAAAAATGTAAAGACTCTAATAATTCTTATTCAATTTGGTAATTATCTATGCAAGTCTCCAAATAACTTCAACAAAAATTTTTAATGTAATCTAGCTATTAAATAATAATCAAATTGAGAATTTTTTCTTTATCTATCATCTATAAGCTTTTGTTTATCTATCATCTATAAGCTTCCTAGATAGCCAAATGCTGTGAGTTTGCTGCCATGTTGCCAACAAGCAGCTTGTCGTTAATGCAACTAATTTTGACAAACTCGGGACAAGGTGAGACAGCATATTATGCTTGTCGGGTTAAACTCATATAAATTATATTTCTATTAACAGCAAATTGATTGCAACGTGACAGCATCAATTTGTGAGGGATTTGTGACAATTTCATATTGTCAACACTTCGTTAGCAACGAGGATACAATTAAAAAAAACTTTATAGCTTGATGACATATACACAATAACAGATGTAAATGTGTGTTGTTGCCGTCATGTTTGCATTATGATGCTCAAGATGGAACGATGAATCATTCATTGCTGTCATGTTGCTGACATGTTGCAGACAACATAACGTACCAATATTGAGGACCGTTTGCTCTTGAAATTGCGTCAACTGATTGCATGTATGAGCAGTCATGTAGCTGTATTTGTAACGTGTTCTATTTCAATGTCAGCAAATTTACAGCAAATATATGAAAACGCATGCAATGCATTAGTTTGCTCAATATGCTCTATCACGCTTGGCTATTTGGGTTAGAATGTACGGAATAACTTATATTTCTGTGACCGTCTTTTGTATTTGAGATATAAGGCGAATTGATGAAAATGCTTTTATAACAAATAACTCCCGGGAAAAAATGAAAGAGATCTGAACAGACTTGATCAGATCTCATCAGATCCGATCCACTCAGATCTGGTTTGATCAAAATATTGGCCCTATCTGATCAGATCTAATCAGACATGAGTAGATCTGATCCGATCTTAGCGGATAAAGACAGATATGTAACGACGAGAATAATCTATTATATCTGCTCAGATCCAATCATGAGTAGATCTGATCCGATCCGGTGTCCATCCACTGCAAAAAATTGTTGTTTTTAAATGTTATTTTTTAAATATGCCACTTTATTATAAAAGTGGACTCCACGATACAAAAGTTGTGCCGTTCCACGATTTACATAACTTGGCGCAACTTAGCACGACACTGCCGTGTCTGATACCGTTCTTATACCACTGTTCATCAAATTTTAAATACGAGAATCAGATTCTGTCGGATGCCATCTATCGGATACTTTGAGATGCAACATTATGATCTGATCGTATATAATCTTATATGACTATATAAGTTTATATGTGATTATATTATTTTATCAGTTTAAATTATAAGGTATGTTTGCAAAATAATTTAAAAGATTTATGTTTTATATATACATATACACATTAATCTTTTATATTTACCTATTATTAATTAATTTTGCATGGTACTTTTTTAACCTTTAGACCGCCGGAAAGACTAAATATAGTCTCTACGTGTGATCAGAACTTTGTATCGGTTATATGTAAGATATAAGCACAACAATTTGAGGACTTTCTAAGAGGATTAAAGCTCATCAAATGCCGGCGGTCTAAAGGTTAATGGAATATTTATAATAAATTCTAAATATGGTGTCGAAATTAACAATTATTATCAAATTGGCAGAGACTATATTTATTATATATGTTAATGTTTAAAAATTGAGAAAACTGTTTTTAATATAAAAATTAATTGATTTTTTGATCAAAAATTATTTAAGCTTCCCCTTTACAGAGTTAATATTATATTTGATATATATATAATGTCCAACATTGGGTGTAAAAATTAATAATGGACGATTTGAGAACGAAATTTTTATAAGTTCTATACTGACGAGATCTGCTCAGATCCGGCAAGATCGGAAGAGATCTGATTGGATCAGCAACACAACTTTGTAAGCCAAGATTGGTCTTATCTGGTGAGATCAAGATATGTCTGACTAGGTCTGCTCAGATCCGGCAAGATCGGAAGAGATCTGATTGAATCAGCAACACAACTTTGTAAGTCAAGATTGGTCTTATCTGGTGAGATCAAGATATGTTTGACTAGGTCTGCTCAGATCCAGCAAGATCGGAAGAGATCTGATTGGATCAGCAACACAACTTTGTAAGCCAAGATTGGTCTTATCTGGTGAGATCAAGATATGTCTGGCTAGGTCTGCTCAGATTCGACAAGATCTGAGGCGTAATGTCTGCTCGTACTTCAGGAGATCTGAAGCAATCAGATAATGTCCGATTAGATCGGAAGAGATCCGATTGGATCTGCGATTCAATATCGAACGGTAGCAATGGTCAGATCTGGTGAGATCGGATTATAGTTCAGCATATCTGGCTGCATGTGATCAGATATGGCCATGCAGATCTGGCGAGATAAAATTATATCCAATCAGATCTGACTTTACATGAATTTCAGATCTCGTTGTATCTAATTTTATCAAATCATACATGGTCAGATCTCTTCCATTTTTTCCCGGGCTAACATTTTTTGTTTATAAAAAATACTTATTTTCTGCAAATTATATCTTTATCATAATTTATTTTTATATAATTATATCAAAGATATAATTAAATATCTTTAATTTGCTATGTGTAAATAAATTCATATTTATATATTAAAATATCACACTAGACGAATATCGATCATCGAACATTTAATTTATTATAGTTGAACATGGCCAGATATCGTCAGACTTGAACAGTTTTCAATCAAACACAATCTCAGTTTGACTTATATCTGGACAGATATGGTCAGAGATAATGTATTTTGGATCGCATTCGAGTATAGATATGATTATATCTAAACAGATACAGTCAGATCTGGACTGTTTTGATGAAATTAAATCACAGATATGGTCCGATCTGAGCCGTCAAAAACCAGATTACACCTCATACATAGTTATATATAGTTATATATGAACATATATGATCATCAGATCTGCGCAGACGTGAGAAGTCATATCTGAGCATATCTGACCAGACAAATTTTGATCTGCTGAGGTATAATTGATCTGGTCAGATGTAATGCTTTTTTTCCGGGTTTACAAGAAACAGACTGTCTATATCTGTATATTATAAACATTAAATCTTATTTATTTTACCGTAGTAAAAAAACAATACGTCGCTAAACCACGTGATTTAGTTAGCCAATCAGACTATTTCCTCAATGTCGCTTCTCTATTATCTAGGACTCTATATGACAGATCTGTTGTCATATATAAGATCAATTTGAATATGATTACATAAAGATATAATTATATTGCGTCAAATTTCAGATCTGATTATATATAATAATCATATAAAATTCATATAAAATTATATCTTTTCATATCTAATAATATATTATATTGTTACATCTAACCATATTATACCCATTTTTTTCTCGGATGGGCGGAGGAGGGTCAGAACTTTATTGTTTATTAAAAAGTTATTAACAAAAGAAGATTCATAAATAAAACGTAATTTTCGTTTGTTGATACACACAGGAACCCCCGCTTACGCATATGTTGTTTCTATATAAGCAAACGAAAATTATGTTTTATTTATGAAACTTTTTTTGTCAATTACTTTTAATAAACAACAAGCGACGGCTAAAATCTTTTAAAGGTCAGGAGAATGACCTTGATAACATATATATGTCAGGCTTGAAATCGGTGAAAGGTCGCCGCTAATATGCATAATTATCAAAGAATAGGCTGTAGCATCTTGCTCATATTAAAGGATGTTTCGGAAGAGTATACTTGGCTCGTGTTTCTTGATTCTTTTACATATTGTTCACATATTAAGTTAGCTCATTATTCAAAAACAATTTTTTATTTAGGACCCGGTACCGCCGGAACCATGGTCTGGCGACAGAGATGCTTTTAAATATGGAAACGTTGCTGTTCAACTCGATATCTTTAGCCGTGAAATAGTTGGCGATGAAGATTGTTTGTATCTTAACGTATATACCACGGATCTTAACCCTGCGGAGAAACGGGCTGTGATGGTATGGATACACGGGGGCGGTTTTTTTACGGGAAGTGGCAATGCAATCATATATGGTCCTGATTATATCGTCCAAAAAGATGTGGTGCTGGTTACTTTAAATTATAGATTAGGTGTTCTTGGTAAGTTACTCAAATTCGATCTATAAATCACTGCATATCACACGCTCCTATTTTTTTCTTAAACATTTTAGATTTTTGTTTTAAATGAATCTTACGCTTACAATAGATAGTCACTTTACTACTTTCCTATAAAATTATCAGAATTTCTGCTTACATTTATAAAACATTTACAATATAAAAACAGTTTTACACATACTAATTAGATATTAGATAAATCGATAAAAGTATCCCAGACAGCACCATGTCCAAAATTGGGACACAAGACATCTTTTAGACGTCTTTTAGCCATCTTGTCGTAAGACATCTAAAAGATGTCTTTTAGACATCTATATCCTGTTTTTGGACATGCGTGTTGTCTGGGATATCAAGAAACACAGGCGTGTATCGATACGCAAGCCGACAAGTTCAGAGATTTAAAGATAACATTGCGAATCTCACGATGTTTATCAGGTATTAAAAAAAAGTTCAAGACTTACTGAATAAATATAGTACTCATACTGACAAGGATAACGTCCTAGAGAAAATATTTACCCTTACGAACTTCCTTTCAATGACCTTCTTCTTCACATATTGGGAAAGAAAACATCCACCACGGGAAGAGGGGCGCTAGCGTAACATAACAAACATCGCCGTCACATCGACAGTATTAGCATTAGCATTAGCTTATATGGGTAATGTAAAAAAATTATTATTTTTGTTGATTTGACATGAGAAATGTTGACACTTTGTTTGGACACTTTATACCCATGCATTATTATCGTCAAGAAACATGATCAAAGGCTAGAATATTATTAATTTTGATATAATAATAACGCGACGGTAAAAATAAATGAGAAATACATTCTCATTGTGCAACTACACTGGGCAACAAAATTATCGCAACAAAAATTTACGTCAAAAATTTGCCCAACTTCGAACAAGCATAACTCCGCGAAAAATTGTCATATCTGGAAAATTTTTTTTTTCATTTGAAAGGGTCAAGTCTGTACTTTAAGGAACCATTGTTAGATTTTGAATTTAGTCTCCCCCCTCCCGCCGTTCTTCCAAAAGTAAGGACGTGTTACGTCTCCAAAAAATTGCATACTTTGACACATTCTACGGAGTAGAATAAATTTTTTTTGTAACTATCATGACAACCATCGTAAAATATGGACTTTTCCCTGCAAATTAAAAAAAAATTAAGTCCGTATTTTTTTTGCCGAGTTATGTTTTTTTTTAATAGAAAAAAAAAAGTTTTTGCAGAATTTTTGTTTTAACCCTCAGTTACCTTACGTTTTTACACCCCGATATTACCTCACCAGGATCTGAGAGACCCCTGCCGTTTTCTCCAGCTTGTATCTTCAAGACAAATGCATCAATTTGAAGTCTTTTTTTTTTAATCTATGCGTCTTTTAAAGATCTACAAGACTGTGCAAGTTAGATTATTCCAAGTTAAAAAATGTAAATGTTATTTAAAAAAAAAGAAAGACGTGTTTTTCTGAAAAAACAAAAAAATTTGTTTTTTTTTAAATTGATGTAGTACTGACTAAAAAAAGAAACTTGCACATTGCTTTATCATAGTTTTTAAGTGTGCAAGTAGAAACTTGTTTAAGTAAGCAAGTAGAAACTTGGAGATTGCTTTCTTTTAGTTTTTAAGTGTGCAAGTAGAAACCTGCACATTGTTTTTAAGTGTGCAAGTAGAAACTTACACATTGGTTTCTCATAGTTTTTAAGTGTGCAAGTAGAAACTTGCACATTGCTTCCTCATAGTTTTTAAGTGTGCAAGTAGAAACCTGCACATTGTTTTTAAGTGTGCAAGTAGAAACTTGCACATTGGTTTCGCATAGTTTTTAAGTGTGCAAGTAGAAACTTGCACATTGTTTCCTCATAGTTTTAAGTGTGCAAGTAGAAACTTGCACATTGCTTTCTCACAGTTTTTAAGTGTGCAAGTAGAAACCTGCACATTGCTTTTTTAGAGTTTTTAAGTGTGCAAGTAGAAACTTTCGCTCACAATTTTTAAGTGTGCAAATAGAAATTTGTTTAAGTGAGCAAGTAGAAACTTGCACATTGCTTCCTTATAGTTTTTAAGTGTGCAAGTAGAAACGTGCACATTGCTTCCTCTATGAGGAAGCCTGTTTTTTAATGCATAATTATTAGTAGATATTTATTAATTTGGCTTCCTCATAAAGGAAGCAATGTGCACGTTTCTACTTGCACACTTAAAAACTATAAGGAAGCAATGTGCAAGTTTCTACTTGCACACTTAAAAACAATGTGCAGGTTTCTACTTGCACACTTAAAAACTATGAGGAAGCAATGTGCAAGTTTCTACTTGCACACTTAAAAACTATGAGAAACCAATGTGTAAGTTTCTACTTGCACACTTAAAAACAATGTGCAGGTTTCTACTTGCACACTTAAAAACTAAAAGAAAGCAATCTCCAAGTTTCTACTTGCTTACTTAAACAAGTTTCTACTTGCACACTTAAAAACTATGATAAAGCAATGTACAAGTTTCCACTTGCACACTTCAGAACTATGAGGAAGCAATGTGCAAGTTTCTACTTGCACACTTAAAAACTATAAGGAAGCAATGTGCAAGTTTCTACTTGCACACTTTTTTTTATAGATAGAGTATCATTAAAGATAGATTGGTGTTGAATTTGGCAATGATCGGTGAATGGATTTTGTAAATTTTAATTATGGTTTTATAAAAAACCAATACTTTTCTGAAAATTTAATTGCTTCAAACTTTTAATTAAATTATAATTTTTTAAAATATTGCTGTTTGTATGTTTTTATGTTTTTCAACAATATTTAAACAATATTTAAACAATATTAAAATTATATAATTAGTTTTACGGAATGGGTACTAAGACTATATATATATATCATATATATAGATATATGATATATATATATATATATATATATATATATATATATATATATATATATATATATATATCATATATATCATATATATATATATTTGATTGATTAGTTCTAGAGTTATCAAAATTTCGGTAAATTTGGCACACACACATACATACAGACATTTTTTTGCGATATTTCGACGCTTTAAAACAATACCCCTATTTCATATATAACTTTTTAAATTTGGTTAGTTGGAACTAATTATACGTCATCAAAAATTTATATACGAATTTACGAAAACAAAGCTTTCTCTATGAGGAAGCAAAAATTTTTTTTAAAAGAGAACCCCTTTACCGATTATTGCCAAATTCAATACCAACCTTCTTTGAACGATACTGTATCGATTAAAAAAAAACAGCCTGATATCTCAATATTTGCGAAAGTTAGAGCAACCACAGACATTTTTAAAAAAATTCAAAATTTTTTTAAAAAAGAACCCCTTTACCGATCATCATCAAATTCAATACCAACCTTCCTTGAATGATACTCTATCGATTAAAAAAAAAAACAGCCCGATATCTCAATATTTGCGGAAGTTAGAGCAACCACGGACATTTTTAAAAAAATTCAAAATTTTTTTAAAAAAGAACCCCTTTACCGATTATCGCCAAATTCAATACCAACCTTCCTTGAATGATACTCTATCGATTAAAAAAAAAAACAGCCCGATCAAATGTGCACATACACACATACACACATACGGACATTTTTTTTTAGACGATATTTCGACGTTTTACAACACTCTGAACATATTGGCATCAAAAACTCAAAAAACAATCTTTTCTTTGGTTTCTTCTACCCCTATTTCATATATAATGCACTTAAATTTGGTTGACTAGACCCAACTTTATACGCAATCAAAGGTTCATATACAAAATTCATGAAAACAAAGCTTCCTTTATGAGGAAGCAATACAAGGGTTTTATGAATGTTTTAAAAACCCTGCACGTTTTAACAATGTGCAGGGTCTCTCAGACCCAGGTGAGGTAACTGAGGGTTAAGTAAATATTGTCGTCAGGTGACAGCTGTATGTACCCAAATATTTTAAATTTTTTGGTGTTTTTGAAAATCGCGTTTGTTACCTTAGATTTTTGTGCGGGCATTAATTTTGTAAAAGATTTTTGCAATTCTATAAAGCCAATTAAAAGATCCATCTAAAAACGATAATGTCGGTAAATCATACTGCAGAATCCCCTTAAAAGGATGCTGGAGCCGTCTGTATAACCGACAAGATTACCATTTTCTATGTTATCGACTATATCTGTCCTTGTATAGACAAAGATATAGACAAGGATAGCACGCTATATTGCACGCACACATACGCACGATACACATCGATATCATACTTTTATATTACGCTTCCAAATCTTGATTTGGGGGGTTTTTCGATGTTTTCTTGTTGTGCAATTCAGGGGAACTTGTTTTCGCGCTCGTACTAATGGTATATCTCTTATATGAAATACATCTTATGACGAGCTGACAGCTCGCCGCAACTCGAGACGCCATATTAGGATAAAAGTAGAATAAGGAAATCTGTACTTTCGTAATTTGTTCTCGTTTTCCATATAAAATCAGAGTTTCCCTGAATCATTAACCCTTAAATGCCACACCTCTCAAGAATCTCGTAAATGACACATGGGGTCTAAAAGACCTCAGCATGAAAAATGTCTCCTTACTTATTGATTTTTTAATATTTAGTTATGAAAATTATTTTCAATGTTGTTCAAGGCTTAGAAAAGAGAATAAAATGCTTATATTGTTAAAATTTCTATTTCAACATAGTATAAAAAATTAAGATCGCCAACAGTTAAAATATTGGCTCCAAAATAAAAAAAATAAAAAGTAATAAATAAATAAATATAAACTCCATTTTTGGCGGGAACATTTGAAAATATATCATTGTAAAGGGTCTGGGGTCCGCTGGACCCCGGGTGGCATTTAAGGGTTAAATGTATATACTGCAATTCTGGAGAAGGATTTTTAATTCTGTCAAATTAATACAAAGTTACGTTCCGACAAAAAATGCCGGTAAAGCAGACGGCTCCAGCATCACCTTAAGGGGGGAGTCTCATGTAACCGGTCAAAAAATAAAAAAAAAATTTATTGTATAAATCATTAGTATAATATCTCTAGAATATATTCCCAAAGTTTCAGAGCGAAATTCGAACTTGAAATAGGCGATTTTATACCTGAGCGTTATGCAAGTAAAGCGCGTGCTCCGAGAACTTGAAACTTTAAACCCGTTTTTCTCAAAGCCATGTTTTTCAAATTGGTGTGCAAGATTACTCATAAACTATTCGACCAATCGACTTGCTTTTTGGCATGTAGATAATTACCATTGTATGTAAACCTACTTGTTTAGTTAATTTATCAAATTAAATAACTTTTATTGCATAATTAAAGCCAAAGTTTTTCTGTAAAAATTGAATTTTTTTCCAAGTCCCTTATTTTTTAAATTTTGCATTTTTTACTGAACAAATAGATTTACCGACAATGGTAACTTATAATAAAAGTAAAAAAAAATATGTATTTTTGATTCAGTGATTAATTGCAGGCGCAATGCTGCACACCAATTGTGAAGTCCGGCGCCGCGGCCTTTAAAAATAGGCTTTGTTGCTACTTATAAATAAAAAATTTTGCAATAAAAAATATTTTTTTACATCTACAAATGTTGCTAAAACCGTTACCCAAGTTTCAATAAGTTTCATTTTAATGTCTCTTTAGAAAAAATTCCAGAAAATTGCCTTGTTTTCAGCGTTTTACATGAGGCTCCCCCTTAAAACGACCATTCTCCACCACCAAAATCAGTCCGAGTTTTCAGACCTGTGTGTAAGACCGTTCTTCTGAGTAATCTTCAGAAAGTTTTAGCCCCTCCCCGCTTACATGTGTACTGTCTATACACACATATCAGCAAATTACTTATCTTAGTACTAACACAAACTGTTTTATTTCTCAGTTATATTTGTTCATAACTTTTTAATAAACAACGAGCGACGGCTAAAACTTTCTGAAGGTTACTCAGGAGGATAACCTCTATAATATATATGAAGGAGAAAGTCATTAAAGGGGAATTTGTAAGGGTAAATATATACCTTATGTTAAAATTATTTGGTAATTATTTAGAATACACGCTGCACCTCGAATATCAATAAAATTATGCTCATTCGACGCGTTTTGACACGAAACGAAAGAATCTGGCAACAAAATGCGGCGGTCTGCCCTGCGAAGCGAGATATTTAGCGTTAAAGTTGACGACTCTCAGGTTAAGAATCCTTTCATACCGACGTGATCTAGCGACCATGAACATGCCCCGCGGCCACATGCACATGCTCCGTGGTCACATGCACAGCGACGTACCTTAACGCGCTCAACTTCTGATCGTTATTCACAACCTCCAAATTTACTAATGTCGTATTCAGTCAAGCAAATACATAATAATCCGTGGCTCTCGGTATAAGATGTTGTTGGCGATGCGAAGACATGGCCGAAATTTATTCGAAAGATGTTTTGGGAGAAAAATTTCAAGGACCATAATAGAATGATCATTGTGAATTTTGCAATTTTAAATCACATTTCCGAAGATTTTTTGCATATCTTGAGTTCAGACGTAATATTGGCGCGCTTCACTTGTTTAAAATTTCGCGATCGAGTCGCTACATTTTGTCGGTATGACAGAGATTTCATTACTTGTCAAGTTGTCAAATATGTACTTTTCATATACCAACTATTCTCTGCTTTAATAAATTATATCTGCTACAGATATTAAGCGTCGAAGTTAACGAAACAGAAATAATTTGTTAAAGCAGAGAATAGTTGATATATGAAAAGTACATATTTATACACCAACTATTCTCTGCTTTAACAAATTATTTCTGTTTCGTTAACTTCAACGCTTAATATCTGTAGTAGAAATAATTTGTTAAAGCAGAGAATAGTTGGTATGTGAAAAGTACATATTTATATTTATGCATTATAAGTATGCATACATTGCATACGTTTCAAATTTGCGCACTTTTGCATGCGCATGTAGCCACAGAGCTGACAGAGCATGCGCATGTGGCTGCGAGGCATGTCCATAGTCACTACGTTACGTCGGTATGACAGGATTCTTAACCTGAGAGTCGTCAACTTTAACGCTAAATATCTCGCTTCGCAGGGCGAACCGCCGCATTTTGCTGCCAGATTCTTTCGTTTCGTGTCAAAACGCGTCGAATGCATAATTTTATTGATATTTGAGATGCAGCGTGTATTCTAAATAATTACCCCATTTTTAGTTAAAATCAACCGATTTTGCAAAAAAGGAAAGTTATATTAATAATTTCTTCAGGTTTCCTAAATCTCGATGACAAAGTAGCAACAGGCAATCAAGGTCTGAAGGATGTGGTTATGGCATTACAATGGGTCCAAAAAAATATATCAAAGTTTGGTGGAAACCCAACAAATGTCACTATCTTTGGCGAAAGCGCTGGTGGAGCCATTGTACATTACATAACTTTGTCTCCGTTAGCTAAAGGTATATAAATCCTCTTACTTTATCTATAAATACATTATTACTTTGAACATAATGTTCAAAAACCCTTAAACAAATTAATCACAATTTTATTATATAATTTATTATGTATTATTTATTATATATATAATATAACTATTTTAATTTAATTTTTTCTCAACAGGAATATTTAGTCGCTATAATATATTCTCTAGAATAAAATATAGATAAAAAAAAGATTCTTTGTGAGTTAGCAAAATAAATAAATCTATTTCTTTAATAAATAAATATTAACTAGATATTAACTAATATTCCAGGTAGAGTAGGGGTCCGATTGACCACAGCCACTCACAACGACCGGTGTCTAGAGTCCACTGGACTAGCCCTGTGAGTGGGCTGTGGTCAATCGCAATGGTCAATGGGACCTCTACCCCCAGGTAGTATACCTACGTCAAAATGACATCAAAAACTGATGATTACTGATCCAATTACGTCAGTTGACCAAATAATGCTTAATTTAAAACGTCTTTTTTGTGACGTCTTAATGACGTTGTATAAAACGTCATAATATCGTGATTTTTAAGTCATTTTTTTAAATAAAAATGTTTTGTAATATAATTGAAAATACAAGATAATGTCAACAGTTGTTACTTGAAAACAATTTGCATTACAAAATTAACTTTTTATAAATATCTGTATATATAAATTGTATTATTATATTAATATTTACTGGTTACAAGTTAAGTGTCGGATCTCGGATCATCCGATAAATGACATCCGATGGAATCCGTTTCTCGTATTCATGAAGAATAGAGATAAGGAGGACAAACTTCACGTGTTGAAATAAGCCTAAAATCTGGTTACAGTGGTAGTTCGAAATACATACACCGACAGCGCTACGATCGGCAAATTGGAATTATTTATAATTATCTTTTCCAATTGTTTGAAAATTATTTGGAGAAATTTAAAAAAAAAACTTTCCAGAGTTTGGAAAACCATTACAATAATTGAAAATTAATTAACGCAATTAAGCGTATAATTGGCATATTGTCAAAAATTTTTTTTTCTTATTTAATTGCTATAGAATTATTTGGATAAAATGTCGAAATATATTTTATTATTTGGAAAAATTACTCTATTTTAATAAAAATTAATTAACAGAGGTAGATACCGGAAACAAGTTGGCGCTGGAAGTTTATATTTTTTAATAAACAATAGCTCAAACAATTGCTCTTGAATTACTTCTTCATAATCAAGAATTACCAATTCCTTTTAAAATTATTATTTTTTTAAATATTTACAAATAACATAAAATTTATAATTATCACTCAAAAACATATTTTTAATAACTTTGTGCAACTAAATCCAGCATAAGATGATTGCTCTTTATTGCTCCATTATTACTTTAATAATTTATTGAATTTTTATTGAAAAATTAACAAATTAATTACACAAGTCAACATGAATTTTGCGTTTGAAATTAGGGTATGCAATTACGATAGGTTTATCGACAGTCATCCGAAAAAAATTTATCTTTCATAAAAAAGTTTGCTTTTGTAGCCAGGAGAACGTTTGTACGATATTTAAAAAAATCTATGATTTTAATTTTTATCTGTTAAAAAACCAAAACAAATATATTTGTATAGTATTTTTATTAACTTTAATTATTATATTAGCTTACAAAATAATGGAAAAAAGTTCAAAAGTGAACCCTGTCACTCTTTCTTTTATGTACGTGAGTACTTTCTCTTATTAAACCCCAAATATAGTCTCCCATCATATTTTCATTATATTGGCCTTGATAACGGCGTTCGAAGTCCATAACGTCTTGATGAAAACGTTCTCCTTGTTCTTCTGAGTACGCTATGTTGTTTTTAAATTTATCTAAATGAGCATGTAGCATATGCATTTTCAGAGACATCCTGCAACCCATGGCATAGGGTTTAATAAGAGAAAGTACTCATGAACATAAAAAAAAGAGTAACAGGGTTCACTTTTGAACTTTTTTCCATTATTTTGTAAGCTAATATAATAATTAAAGTTAATAAAAATACTATACAAATATATTTGTTTTGGTTTTTTAACAGATAAAAATTAAAATCATAGATTTTTTTAAATATCGTACAAACGTTCTCCTGGCTACAAAAGCAAACTTTAAAGGGGATATTGATATTTTTTCTTTATTTTGGTGCATGAAGAATAGGAAAATCATGTAATGAATCCAAGCACAAGAAACAAATTCTTTTTTGTAGAGTTGTGTTATTTCACAATAAGTGACGACACACCCACCTAACCTAACCTATTGACTGTCTATTCCCAAGTAGCAAAGTGACGTCAGAAGACGACATAATGACGTCTATTTTTAGTCATTTTTGATCTATGACGTCGGCGACCAATAATGGACGTTTATAAGATATCATTTCTTAGACCATCTAAAGGCGTTATTTTAATAACGTCTTAAAGTCGTCCAAATAAGGTCTTTTAGTAACATATAATAACTATTATTTTACTTGTTACCCAAGTAGCAAAATGACGTCATAATGACGGTAACTTTTGGTCACAAAATGACCAATCAGACGTCCTAAATAGGTCTCGTGAGACCCGAAAATGACGTCGATATGTCACATCCACACGACGTCATTTTCTGACATCTTATTGACAGCAAAAATAGGTCAAATGTATGACATACCGGTTTCTAGAAATGTTTTTTATGAAATTAAAATGTTAAAATGTTCACTTGATAAACGTTTATAAAAAAAAACGTTCTTTTTCTTTATCTAGGAAAAAAATATGGCATGCCGTTTTACTTTTTAATAGCATAAATAAAATTATACTCAATATAAAAGTTTCAAAAAATAATTGTCTTCAGAAAAATTGCGAATCTTGTTAATAAATTAAAATTATGTCTAGACACAATAAAAATTGGATGAATTAAAATTATGTCTGACATAAAAATAAATCCGCATTTTTATTATGTGTACACATAATTTTTATTCATACAATTTTTATTATGTTTACACATAATTTTAATTCAGCCAATTTTTATTATAATTCCGCATTTTTATTATGTGTACACATAATTTTAATTCATACAATTTTTATTATGTGTACACATAATTTTAAGGAGGTTCAATGAACGTTACTTGTGAGTCAAAAATGATATTGAAATAAATGTCATTACAGCGATCCCAAATTATATGCAATATTAGTATAATGAATTGTGGATGCTACTTACGTGCTATATTCTTCGTCAATTATTAGTGTATAGAATATTAACAAACATATACTGGGGTATGAGAGCGTCAACGACTCGGGAATTGTTTATTTGGCCAATTTTAACTCAAATCACCCCTTAGATCTTTTATCCCTGGACATATCAATCTCGGATGTGTATAATGAAATTTGTAAGCTTCCATTGAGCTGTTCCGCGGGGATGGATGGTATTCCACCAGTATTACTAAAATCATGTATCTTTATCGCATCAAGATTTCTGTGGATAATCTTTAATAAATCATTGAAGGATGGTAAAGCGAGTCAGTGGTCTCCTATGCTAGACGCTGGATTCACGCGCCGATGATCCGGGTTCGATCCCAGCCGGGTACACAAAATCCTGGTGGGGTTTTTTTCCCGGCGATTCGGGGTGGGTCTGGTAGAAGGCAGCGGGGATTACAGGATGTGCGCCTCCTCGGAATTTTCGGGGGACGCCATCAAGTCGATTTCTCCCTCCTAATGGGGGACTCGCCCTCACCGGCAGGATCCGATCTACGATCGGGTATGGTGGGGAAAGAGGAGATATCGGCGCTACCGTCTTTCGGAAGAGACGTTAAAACCGTTGGTCCATGAAGGAAGGAAACGGGAAACCACCTTCATCATTTATCCCAAGAGAACATTATGGCTTCATTCAGCGTAATCCGCCATTGTTGGAAGACGGTGGTTCGCCACTGTACATGACCATAATGTCACGACTCTTCAGACATGAAGATACGACGAGAAAGAAGAAGAAGGATGGTACCTTTCCGTCTCTTTGGAAGCAATGTCTCGTCTCTCCGATTTTTAAAGGTGGTGACCGTCAATCAGTTACTAACTATCGTCCCATTTGTAAACAAAGTATTATGCCGAAAATTTTTGAAGGCGTCGTTGCTCGAAAACTTGGTTCCCTATGTAAAAATATTATTATAAAAGAACAGCATGGATTTGTACCGGGACGCTCGACGACGACAAATCTTGTTAACTATTATGATTTTTTAACTTCTGCTGTTGAGAGTGGATCTTAGGTTGACTCAGTTTATACCGATTTTAGAAAAGCCTTTGACTCAGTTAATCATACAATTTTAATATGTAAACTTCGATCTCTAGGGTTCGGAGGTTCTCTTTTGCGTTGAATATCCTGCTTCCTGTCAAACAGGTCTCAAGTCATAAAATTTAATAATAGTTTCTCTAGAAGTATAAATGTTTTGTCTGGAGTGCCCCAGGGCTCACATCTTGAACCTCTTTTATTTGTTTTATTTATTAATGACATAGCTGCTTTTATTAAATTCTGCTTCTTCTTATTGTATGCTGATGACCTTAAATTATACCGTCGGATTAATGGACCCGCTGATGCACTTTTATTACAACATGACTTATTTGAACTTGAGGCCTGGTGTAGGAGGAACTGTCTTCGGCTTAATGTCTCTAAATGTTTTGTCATTCATTTTACTCATAGACGTAACTTATATTTATATAATGATACTCTTGATGGTTTACCTCTCTCAGCAGTGCGCGAAGCTCGAGATCTCGGGGTCTTATTCAGTGCGGACTTATCATTTAATACACATATTCAATCAATGGTTTCATCTGCTTATAGAACGCTTAGATTCATCCTCCGATGGGGTAGATTTTTTAAGAATATATCCACGTTAAAATTATTATACTGTACGTTAGTTCGCCCCAAGTTGGAGTACTGTTCCATAGTCTGGTCTCCGTATTTTAAATGCCATCAGTTACTGATTGAACGTGTGCAGCACAAATTTCTGCGTATGGCTGCTTATCGGCTAGGTAATCCCATGTCAATTACTTGCCATGACTACCGCACTATACTTGATAGTTTAAATCTGCCGTTAGAAAGTAGGAGACTAACCTGTGACCTTACATTTATTTTTAAGCTTCTCAATTACTCTACAGATTGTCCGGATTTGTTGGAACGTATCTATTTTAACATCCCGACTAGAGAATTAAGACAGTACTCCATCTTCCACATCGGATATCACTGTACTTTGTATAGCGCTAACTCTTGTGTAAATAGGCTAATAATATCTGCAAATAATTTCTCCAATAGGGTTGACTTTTTTGGTGGCTCTGTATCTACTTTTAAGCATAAACTTTCTCGTCTACTCTTGTAATCTAATGTTCTCCATCTTATGTTGTAAAATTCTAATTTTATTTTATTGTTCTTGTTTTTCTTTTCGCTTTGTACGCTAAAGAGTTTACTACCCGTTAATAAAGTTTATTATTATTATTATTATTATTAACATTATAGGTTAGAACTTGTCACTTTGTGACAATAAGCTTTCTATACTCGAAAGCCAACTTAGAGCCTTAATTTTTTTATATGATTTACATAAACACTTTACACAAATAATCGCAAAACTTGAGCAATATTGACCGTATAGTTTTTTTGTAATATTATTCAGAAGTTGACCACTTTTAGCCTATACCTTTATGGAAAAAGTCTCTCCGAGGTAGATTATCACTGGTTTAGTACACAATTAGCCAACTTTTAGGACTTTAAAAACTAGCATTTGATAGATGAAACATCAAGGATTGTGTAAAGACTTTAAAAATCGGACTTCACCGTGTGGATTGAATGCTTTATCGTCACAAAGTTCAGGTCCTAGCATAGAATAAGCGATTCCCGAGTCGTTGACGCTCTCATACCCTGAAATATATTTATTAATATACATTAATAATTGACGAAGAATATAGCACGTAAGTAGCATCCACAATTCATTATACTAATATTGCATATAATTCGGGATCGCTGTAATGACATTTATTTCAATCGCATTTTTGACTCACAAGTAACGATTAAACCTCCTTAATTCATACAATTTTTATTATGTGTACACATAATTTTAATTCATCCAATTTTTATTATGTCTAGGCATAATTTTAATTTGTCCAATTTTTATTATGACTAGACATAATTTTAATTCAGCGAATTTTTATTATGTCATGACATAATTTTAATTCTGCAGCTAGGGAATTCTTAAGGGGGGATCCTGGTGTAGACCACCGAAAATAAAGGTATTTTCGGGAATTTTTTTAAAAGAAACTATTTAATAAATCGTTTTGACAACTTTTAGGCTATTTTATTACATAGTTAAAGTATACAAAATTTTTTTTTTAGTTAAAAAAAATATAATAAATTAGGTTTATAAGAGCGTAAGTACGAGCGTTAATTTTAAAACTGGAAAACGGTGGGCGTTCTAGCTCCTTTTGTACTCGTTTGAAACAAAAAAACAAAAAAATTTCTTATTGTTTGGACATGGTTTGGAGATAAACCTAAAAAAAAATACAAAAAAGTTGAAAATTGACAAAATGGCGGCACTTAAAAAAAAATGCAATTTTTACTCAAAAATTTGAACTTTATTTATGCAATAAAAATTGTTTAAATTAATTATTTTATTAATTTGAGAGGTTCATCTCCTAGTAAATGTAATAAACTATATGTACGTACAAGAGCCAACTTGATTGATCAAATAGTTTTTGAATTATCGTGCTCACCAATTTCAAAAACGTGGTTTCGAGAAAAACGCGTTTAAAGTTTTCGGTACAAAGAAACAAATATTTTTAGAAACTTACCGCTCTCTGACGTTAATCTGCTATTCCAGGTCCGTATAATAAACCTTCTGCCTCCTCGAAGAGCTCGTTTTGCTCGATTTGTCGTTGTTTTCGAGCCAATCGAGCTTCTCTGCTGCTACTGAAGCTGCAGCGTTCTTGCCTCTTTGTCCGCTCGACCTTGTAATTGTCCGCGAATAATTTATATTGAGGCCCGATCTTTATTTGTAAGATTTCCATAATCTTGAGAACAGCAAAATATCCTTCATTAAATATGCCTGCGGTTATATAGGCGGCGATTTCAATAATTTTTACGCCAGAGTACAGGTGTTTCGGAGCTAGCCGCCAAATGGTGGAATTGAAACTTTCATTGGCATTTTGCGTGTGCCCGCCTAAGCACCTTTCTAACAGATCTTTCTTAGAAAGGTTTTCATAAATAGGCAGCATATTCTTCGCAATATCTGGATGAAGCGGAGGCGGATGGTTGAAATGTGTACCTAAGGCTTGAGCGACACGATACTTGCACCAGTTGTCTGCGCCTTCTGGACAATTTTCGTGCCTTGGATTTTCATTTGTTGAACACAAGTGCAAATATGTGGCCATTATAGCTTTCTCCATTCCATCGACTTTCTCTATTCCGGATTCAATATTTCTTCTAATTGCTAATCTGTAATATTTTGTAAGCTTTTTTATAAGAACGTCAGTCAACTTCCCTTTTCCGCCAAGCTTTTTTTCTTTTTTGATGTTTCGAAGCCGACTGCCTATTCGTTTCTCAACGTGTCCAATGCATTCATTTTTTGATACTGGAAAATTATCTCCATACGGGTTTAAATCTAAAATAGCTTTGAACGTCTTAGAGTCACCGTCTCCGATATAGTTTCTGTACTTCACTTCATATTTATTTTCAGATGTAGAAAACATTTCTTTAACGGCATCGACTTCCATTTTGCCCGCAGAACCATCATGATTTGATGCGCACTCTTCTTGGTGATTTTCGTACCAATTAGCATACTCTTCAGTACCTTCTCTTTTGCGCCAAACCGTACACGCTTGACAGTAACTACTTTTTACGACAAGATCTATTACTTTTCCGCTATAATAAGCAATCAGAGTTGTCACACCAAATAACGAAGTGAAGTCGCGTATCTTCCATGACCCATCGCCGGATACTTTCAAATTTGTAGATGGTCTTCCTCTTTTTTCATTTTCTTCTTTTTCTTCTTTTTCTTCTTTTATGGCTTTTTGGCACAAAACATCGAACACTGCTTTCGCGACATTACGAATATGCAAACTTAAAGCAATGTCTACTGTAATATTTTCCGCAATGTATTAGATTTGCAACTTATTTCGAGGCGCACAACATTGAAATTTTTTATAAAATAACGTTTTTGTTTGTAACTTGGAGGAAAAAATTGCAAAAGTGCTGCAAACCGATAGAATAACTTTTACAACTGCCCCGAACAGCTGTACCAATTTGCAACCTTCTATGTTACACGCAACATATTTTTTTTTAAATCAATGATGGAACAATTGTTTATTTAGTCGTAATTTTGCCAAAAAATTGCAAAAGTTTTGCAAATTGGTTGCAAACGTTGAGATTATTTTTCGTCACAAGCTGTTAAGTTTGCAACCTCGGACAAGGTCCGCAACCTTGAAAAATTAGTAACAATTATTATTTTGCACTTTTTACAAGCGTAAAAAAATTGCAAAAGTTTGGCAAATTTTACGGAGTGCTTCAAATGTCTTCCCCTATCCGAATATAAATTTGCAACCCTCTACTAGTTACGCAAATTATTGCAACTTATTAATGACTAATTTTGTGTTACAAAATTAATGCAAAAGTGTTGCAAATTTAGGGAAACAAATTAAAAATACATTTACACATAATGTCGAATTTGCAACCTTCTATTTGTCACGCAAAATATTCAAATCAAATGTGTACCGTTAAAATAGGAAAAATGATAAAAAAAGTCCGCGTACTTTTCTATTGTCACGCACCACAACAACATAGAAAACTAAAGCCTCATACACAGGTACGAAGCAACCATCGGGGCCTGATAGTATTGAGCATGATTTTAATATTTTGCGTGATAGTTAGGAGGTTGCAAATTCGACATTATGTGTAAATGTATTTTTAATTTGTTTCCCAGAATTTACAACACTTTTATATTAATTTTGTAACACAAAATTAGTCATTAATAAGTTGCAATAATTTGCGTAACTAGTAGAGGGTTGCAAATTTATATTTCGATAAGGGAAGACATTTGAAGCACTCCGTAAAATTTGCAAAACTTTTGCAATTTTTTTACGCTTGTAAAAAGTGCAAAATAATAATTGTTGCTAATTTTTCACTGTTGCGGACCTTGTCCGAGGTTGCAAACTTAACAACTTGTGACAAAAAATAATCTCAATGTTTGCAACCAATTTGCAAAACTTTTGCAATTTTTTTGGCAAAATTACGACCAAATAAACAATTGTTCCATCATTGATTTAAAAAATATATATTGCGTGCAACATAGAAGGTTGCAAATTGGCACAACTGTTCAGGGCAATTGTAAAAGTTATTCTATCGGTTTGCAGCACTTTTGCAATTTTTTCCTCCAGGTTATAAATAAAAACGTTATTTTACAATAAATTTCAATGTTGCGCGTCTCGAAATAGGTTGCAAATCTAACACATTGTAAAAAATATTACAATAGACATTGCTTTAAGTTTGCAGGACTTTTGCAATTTTTTTCGCAAAGTTATAATAAATTAACATTTTTTTGCAATGTTTAACATGTTCCAGACCTCGGGGATGGTTGGAAAATGAGATTTATTGTTATTTTAACTCACCCAATATTCCATCAAAATTTGAAAACTTTTGTAATTAAAGTTAAATTTTCGAATTTTAGTGTCTTTACTGACTGGTCTATAGTTTATATGTGTGTGAAAGTAATGCAGCACTATAAGTTCATTGAAAGGTATGATTTCTTTAAAAAAAGAACCCTCGAAAAGTGGTGTTTTTTTAAAGAAATTATGCAAAAGTGGCATTTGTATTTAGTTTTTTGCATGTATCTTTTTTTTTATTGATTTTACGAAGAAATTTTATCAGATCAAAATTAAAGCTGATAAAATTTCTTACAAAACTGATACTTTGATATTCGATTTGTAATAAGTAGTATTATGAAACGGACAATTGAAAATGCTTGTAATTTTGAATTTGCAGAAAAGTGAAATTTTGGAGCATTTGCAAAGTTAAAATAATGTACTTAACAAATTTTTAAAATTTTTTCAAGTATTGGAAGTCATTCTGCATACATTTAGGTGTCATTCAGTACCACTGCGATATTTTTAGGACGAATAGTACACAAGAAATGTCCTGGCGTCGGATAGCATGGGGCGAGCAGGTAGTCGGGCTTTAGCTGTAACTTGTTAACAAATAATCGTACGAAGATGAACAAAACGCCGTTTTAAAGATAATTTAATTATCTTCAAAAAATGTAGAGACTTTTTGACTTACAGCTAACAGAAAGTGACTTTTTTTGACAAAATCCACAAAAAATGACAATTTTTCATGTTTATTAGCATTATCTACGCATATATCCACACTACGCATATATCCAAAATGAGTTTGTATATACATCAAAATTTTCGAAATTTAATTATCTTTCACTTTCATAAGACGTAATATTTGCGTTAAACTTACAGATGTTGAGTTACAAGCGATTTTACCACTAAAAATCATACTCGAGGAGCGATGATAAATGTTTTAAAAAATTCATATCTCTGTCAATATTGACCGTATCGAAAAAAATAAAAAAGGGAATTGTTCGTAATTGAATTGTCTACAACTTTTATTGGAACTATTTTTTTATTTGAGTCGCCATTTTCGAACTATCGATAAAAAATGCGCGACGCGTTCACGTATTTTTCATTTGTCATGAAATACCTATTATTTCAAAAAAATCTAGATTGACTGCAATTGGTCGTACAAAATTTTTGTAGACACCTTTTTTGTGTAAAATTTCATTCTCTACAACTTTCACGTCTTCACTTTTTTCCCTAATTGTGATACTTTTTGAGTTATTGGCAAAAAACCCATTTTTTGCACCTTTTTTGCACCTCCATTTTTGCTACGACAATGGTACGGGGGTGGGCTTTTAGTATCTTCATTACAACCCCAAAAGACACACTTCCACGCTAGTTACAGCGGAGTCAGTATTATTTCCTTTTTCGGCCAAAATTTCAGCCCATTTGACTGGGCTAAAGCTAATTTAAAATTATTGTAAATTTTAGGTTAAAATTCTTTTCGTTTTTCTGTAAAAAATCGTCCATGGGGAACCCAGTCATATAAAAGCGGAACGGAATGAAGGATTGGTTACCCCCTCCTTTCCGTTCCGCTTTTCCGTTCCGTTTTTCCGTTCCGTTTTTCCGTTCCGCTCCTTTCTCTACGTGGGACTGCACCCTAAGACTGGCGACTACAGTCTCTGAGTGTCCTTGACTCTAGATGCTAAAGTCCCTGTATAAAATGCGAGACGCTATTTTGTTACAAAATAGCCTCAGTGGCCAGACTCTTATATAGAGATTCTAGCCGTCATGAGACAGAAGCGACATCTTGATTAGCATTTCGAACTAATATTGACAATCACTTTTGGGCTCATAAATCTGACGGGAGAGGTGCATTTGGACACGGTACATTTGGACACCGTTCATTTGGACATGATCAATTGGACACCGTGTATTTGGACACGGTTCATTTGCACACTGTTTATTTGGATACAGTGCATTTGGACACCGTTTATTTGGACACAATCAATTGGACACGGTTTGTTTGGACACCATTTATTTGGACACGGTTGATCTGGACAGCGTAAAAAATGCGGTCTGTGCAGTTGGACACGAAAATGCGCGGCCTGTGCAGTTGGACACCGAAATGCGCGACCTGTGCAGTTGGACACCAAAATGCGTGACCTGTACAAATGTTTTCAAGATACGGTGGTAAATGTGATAAATTATAGCAAATGTATCAATTTTACCGGTAATTGTAACCAAGACTTTTTGGTAAAAATAATAAATCTATCATTAATTTTGTTGTAGGTAGGAAAGAGTGAATCTATTGTATTAACGCATATACTTTTCCATCCACACAGCAATTGGGTTGGGTTAAGTTACTTTTCTTGGAGGTGGAGCCCCCCGCAGGAGGGCAGAACCTTTCCACGCAAAACGAAATGCCACATGGGTTTACATCTTTCCACGCGTGCTATATACATTGAAAACATTTGTACAAGTCGGGCATTCTAGTGTCCAAGTGCACAGGTTGCACATTTTTGTGTCCAACTGCACAGATTGCGCCTTTTGGTGTCCAACTAAACAGGCCGCGCATTTTCGTGTCCAACTGCACAGACCGCGCCTTTTAGTGTCCAACTGCACAGGCCGCGCATTTTCGTGTCCAACTGTACAGACCGCGCCTTTTGGTGTCCAACTGCACGGGTCGCGCATTTTGGTGTTCGACTGCACACACTGCGCCTTTTGGTATCTAACTACACAGACCGCGCCTTTTGGTGTCCAACTGCACAAGCTACGCATTTTCGTGTCTAACTGCACAGACCGCGCCTTTTGGTGTCCAACTGCACAGGCCGCGCATTTTCGTGTTCAACTACACACACCGCGCCTTTTGGTGTCCAACAGCACAGGCCGCATTTTTACGGTATCCAAATAAGCCATGTCCAAACGAACCGTGTCCAAATGAACCGTGTCTAAACGAACCGTGTCCAATTGATTGTGTCCAAATGATCGTGTCCAAATGAACGGTGTCCAAATAAACGGTGTCCAAATGAACGGTGTCCAAATGAATGGTGTCCAAAATGAACGGTATCCAAATGACCGTGTCCAAATGTACCGTGTCCAAATGTACCGTGTCTAAATGTACCGTGTCCAAATGTACCGTGTCCAAGTGCAGGCCACTCAATCTGACGCATCGCCACCCACAAGCTTCCAGCCAGCGACCTCTACAGTAATAAAACTTAAGGTGAAGTCTCATGGAGCCAGCGTACGGCGTATCGGCGTATGGCGTAAAGAAGCTTGGCTAATCACAGGCATTAAGATTTTTGCTACGCCAGCACAGATGTTACGCTGGTTTTTTAAGCGTTTTGGCGTTTATGGTACAATATGATACACAACATCCACGTACACGCATATGGAATATTGCTTCATGTATGAATGTATGTGTTAAAAATTGCGCTGAAAATTTCATCGGCTGTCTCATGGGGTGTATTTATGTCGGCGTAATGATCAATAAGCTAATCACAAAATCCCTTGAGCATCTATTTGAAAATAAGCTTTGTAAAACAACACTGTGATTGGCTTATTAATCATTACGCTGCTTAAATACGCTCCATGGGACAGCTAATGTTTGTGCTGGCGTAACGAAAACGAGCGTAAAGCCTGTGATTAGTCAAACTTCTGTACACCATACGCCGGTACGCCATACGCTGGTTTCATGGAACTTTACACCCTTACAATGCATGAAAAAAATCTGCATAATTTGCTCCTTTATAATATGCATTTTCCATAATTTGCTCCATTTTACTTTTTTAATAAATAAATGATAAAGTTAATAACAATGTAAACGTTAATATAAGCAAAAATCATTAGAATTTGTAGATTTGTAAGGTACAGAAAAATTGCGCCCTTTTCGTTTGAATTTGCTCCACCTTTACAAACTAATTATCCACAGTATTTATTAAGAAAAACGTAAATAATTGCTTTATGCAGTTTGGAGGTTATCAAGAAATTGTGCGCATGCGTAATATTTAGCGATTTAACAGAAATCGAGCGCGCCATTTTTTAAATTATTTTTTTAAAATTTGTTTTATACAGTTTGCAAGATATCAAAATTATCAATCATTAGAATTTGTACATTCTCAAAGCACAGACAAATTGCTCCATTCTTGTTTCAATTTGCTCCACCTTTGAAAACTAATTGTCAACAGTATTTATTAAGAAAAACATAAAAATAATTGCTTTATGCAGTTTGGGGGTTATTAATCATTAGAATTTGTATATTCTCAAGGCACAGACAAACAGATAATTAGTTTTCAAAGGTGGAGCAAATTGAAACAAGAATGGAGCAATTTGTCTGTGCCTTAAGAATGTACAAATTCTAATGATTGATAACACCCAAACTGCATAAAGCAATTATTTTTATGTTTTTCTTAATAAATACTATTGACAATTAGTTTTCAAAGGTGGAGCAAATTGAAACAAGAATGAAGTAATTTGTTTGTGCCTTGAGAATGCACAAATTCTAATGATTGATAACCCCCAAACTGCATAAAGCAATTATTTTTATGTTTTTCTTAATAAATACTATTGACAATTAGTTTTCAAAGGTGGAGCAAATTGAAACAAAAATGAAGTAATTTGTCTGTGCTTTGAGAATGTACAAATTCTAATGATTGATAATTTTGATATCTCGCAAACTGCACAAAGCAAATTAAAGAAAAATAAATAATTTAAAAAATAGCGCGTTCGATTTCTGTTGCGCAGGCGCGAATACTGCGCATGCGCATAATTTCTTGATAACCTCCCAAAGCCTGCATAAAGTAATTATTTACGTTTTTCTTAATAAATACTGTAGATAATTAGTTTGTAAAGGTGGAGCAAATTCAAACAAAAAAGAAGCAATTTTTTTGTACCTTGCAAATCTACAAATTCTAATAATTTTCACTTATATTGACGTTTAGATTGTTATTAACTTTATCATTTATTTATAAAAAAAAGTAAAATGGAACAAATTAAGCAGATTTTTTTCATGCATCGTAAGTTTCATTACTGTAGAAGTCGCTGGCTGGGAGCTTGTGGGTGTACTATTCCCCTACTTTCCCCTATCTCTTGTACCCGGCCTGTATAACAATTTCCTCTTATAATTGGAAAACTAAGCTTCGAAGATTTTGGTAAAGGAAAAATCGTCTCAAAATTGAGTCAATAATCCGACATTTAAAGGACAATACAGTTATTTAGAATTATCTAAATAATATCCTACAAAATTCAAGAAATGTATTAAACAAAAATATAAAGTTAGTTCTGCCTAGTTAGTTTTCTGCATGTTGTGCCGTCGACTGGGATAGTGCCGGCACAGGATTCGGAGATTTCGGGTCGGAGAATAAAGCTCGTCGCAACGTGTGAAATAATCAGTTGAATATATTTGATTTGCCCAAAGTTACAATAATCCCCTTTATTTCAAATCCCGATACTCGCGTAACAGTAAACGATTTATAAGTATTGGAGTAGTGACCGTATGTTCTCAGACGCACGTCTCCGCTTTGATGTTAATTAGCGACTGCCCGCCGATCGTCGGATTCCGCGGTATTCATCCGCTTGCTGTTGCTAACTCGGGGGCTCCCGAGTTAGCGCTAGCCCTACGCGGTCAGCGTTTTTGATCGTGTCGCATTGCATCGGATGATCGGTCGTCCGATGCAATCGTCAGTCTTTTCGGCGGATGTGGATTTTACGTTTGTCGCTAGGGTCGAATTTCGTATCGGAGGCACTTGGTGTTGCCAAGTGCATTAATTACTCTCTACATCGTTGTGCGCTCACAACATGCAATATATTTTTGATAAAGAGGGATCAACTCCAAGTTAGCAAATAATCAATGATTAAGAATCATCAGCTAAGATTTCTCATTATTAAACTAAAAGAAGAAAAAAAAATTAGAAACTTGGCATTGCTTTCTCATTATTATCATATATATCATTGCTCCTATTTTATTTTGCTCACAAAGCTTCTCTTATGAGGAAGCTTGTATTTTATTTTATGCATAATTATTGGGTAAGAATACGTCAGAAATATCACGATTTGGACGTGGTTTCCGGATTGATTTGCAAATTGGTGAAATTATAGTATTGGATAAGAGAAATTAAAAAATCAAAGGATTTTTGAAAATTTTGAAAATTGTAAAAGTTACGCCATGTTGAATTTTTTACTAAGTATTTTTTTAAGTATTAATATTTACGAAACTATTCATCGGATTTTAATAAAATTTAAATATGTTATACTTGAAATCATGCCCTTTTAGACAATTGCATTATTGAAAACGAATTTTTTAATTTTGACCAAAAAAAAGTAAAAATATATTTTGGAATCGTTTTTATTCGAACGGGACCAATTTGTCAGAAATTTTGTAAGATAATAAAATATTCCTTATAGTGTAACCTTTTTTTTAAAAAAAAAAATTAATGGAGACTCTAATAGGTTCTGAGATATCGCAATTTTCGTGAAAGCGTGCAGCACCGCGCCGCGCCGCGCGGCCCGCCCGTACAGTGCCACACGTAGTACAAGGCGCTTGTTCGAGCTTCGCTAGCGCCTAACCTAACCTTAGAGTAGGGCTCTCACGGACTTTTTTATAGGAAATTTTATGCTCTACGAAAAAGGTCCAGTACAATTTTGTCGTAAAGTGCACCGTTTTCGATACGGAGGCGTTAATATGAAAACAATCTGAACATATTGGCAGAAAAAACTCACAAACCAATCTCTTCGTTGGTTTCTTCTACCCCTATTTTATATATAATTTTTTAAATTTTGATTGAAGACTAAACCCAACTTAAACGCAATCAAAGGTTCATATACGAAATTCACGAAAACAAAGTTGTTGTGCAAAAAATTTCTTATAAAAAAGTCCCGAAGAGCTCTAGTGTAAAGTTAATAGCTTAGGCACTAGTGAAGCCCGAACTAGCGCAAATGCATGCGTGGAAGAAATTCACAGGATGAGACAAAAGACGGCTTGGCTTGATACTTCATACGCGTGGGTAATTTGAAAGCGAAGATAAGTGCAGATTTCGGAATTTCTCTCCGTGGAATTGCGTACACTTGCTGTCTGCCCATTTCATCGTATTTTTACTACCGTAATAACATTATATATATATATATACGGCCAAGCCGTATAAATTACCCACGCGTATGAAGTATCAAGCCAAGCCGTCTTTTGTCTCATCCTGTGAATTTCTTTCACGCATGCATTTGCGCTAGTTCGGGCTTCACTAGTGCCTAAGCTATTAACTTTACACTAGAGCTCTTCGGGACTTTTTTATAGGAAATTTTTTGCACAACTTTGTTTTCGTGAATTTCGTATATGAACCTTTGATTGCGTTTAAGTTGGGTTTAGTCTTCAACCAAAATTAAAAAAATTATACATGAAATAGGGGTAGAAGAAACCAACGAAGAGATTGGTTTGTGAGTTTTTTCTGCCAATATGTTCAGATTGTTTTCATATTAACGCCTCCGTATCGAAAACGGTGCACTTTACGACAAAATTGTACTGGACCTTTTTCGTAGAGCATAAAATTTCCTATAAAAAAGTCCGTGAGAGCCCTACTCTAAGGTTAGGTTAGGCGCTAGCGAAGCTCGAACAAGCGCCTTGTACTACGTGTGGCACTGTACGGGTGGGCCGCGCGGCGCGGCGCGGTGCTGCACGCTTTCACGAAAATTGCGATATCTCAGAACCTATTAGAGTCTCCATTAATTTTTTTTTTAAAAAAAAAGGTTACATTATAAGGAATATTTTATTATCTTACAAAATTTCTGACAAATTGGTCCCGTTCGAATAAAAACGATTCCAAAATATATTTTTACTTTTTTTTGGTCAAAATTAAAAAATTCGTTTTCAATAATGCAATTGTCTAAAAGGGCATGATTTCAAGTATAACATATTTAAATTTTATTAAAATCCGATGAATAGTTTCGTAAATATTAATACTTAAAAAAATACTTAGTAAAAAATTCAACATGGCGTAACTTTTACAATTTTCAAAATTTTCAAAAATCCTTTGATTTTTTAATTTCTCTTATCAAATACTATAATTTCACCAATTTGCAAATCAATCCGGAAACCACGTCCAAATCGTGATATTTCTGACGTATTCTTACCCTATTAGTATTTATTAGTTTGGCTTCCTCATAGAGAAAGCTTTATGAGCGAAATAAAACAGGAGCAATGATAGCGATCTGTAACGATGAGAAAGCAATGTGCAAGTTTCTAATTGGCACAACTTTTTAATTTTGAATTTAACTTTTTTATAAATTGAAAAAGGATCAGCTTAGTAGCACAAGTGAAATTTTACAATTGACGCAATGTCAAATCGATGTTGACTTTGGGGGGTTCAGGCTTCATGGTCCATATATAAACTTTGCATAGGGACCTTTGATCACGTTTAAAGCTGAGTCTAATAATAAAATTAGAAATAACCTAATATCTCAAAATTTGCGGAAATTAGAGCTGCCACAGACATTTTTCAAAAAATTCAAAATTTTATAAAAAATGAACCCCTTTACCGATGATCACTAAATTCAATACCAACTTTTCTTTAATAATACTCTATATTTAAAAAAAAATTAAGCCCAATATCTCAAAATTTGCGGAAGTTAGAGCAACCACGGACGTCAAATCCGTACACACACACACACACACACACACACACACACACACACACACACACACACACACACACACGCACACGCGCACGCGCACGCGCACGCGCACGCGCACCCGCACGCGCACGCGCACGCGCACGCGCACCCGCACCCGCACCCGCACCCGCACCCGCACCCGCACCCGCACCCGCACCCGCACCCGCACCCGCACCCGCACCCGCACCCGCACCCGCACCCGCACCCGCACCCGCACCCGCACCCGCACCCGCACCCGCACCCGCACCCGCACCCGCACCCGCACCCGCACCCGCACCCGCACCCGCACCCGCACCCGCACCCGCACCCGCACCCGCACCCGCACCCGCACCCGCACCCGCACCCGCACCCGCACCCGCACCCGCACCCGCACACGCACACGCACACACACATTTTGTAAAAATGTGATTTTTCGACGTTTTAGAACATTCTAAACACATTGGCATAAAAAACTGAAAAATGAATTTTTTCATAAAAAGAAAGCTTCCTCTATAAGGAACTAATATAACTTTTATTAATTGTATTGAATTAATTAAACTGCGCGCTTTATAGGTTTGTTTCATAAGGCAATTTCACAAAGCGGTGTTATCACAAATCCTTGGGCCTTTGATGACTGGACAAATAATGAAACAATCTTGGGTTTTAAACTTGTCGAAAAACTTGGAAAGGCGACTTCAGATCCAAAAGTTGCCTACGAATTTCTCAAAACAATCGATGCAAAGAATCTCATAAAGACTG
Source organism: Temnothorax unifasciatus (assembly GCA_030770225.1). Classification (NCBI taxonomy): domain Eukaryota; kingdom Metazoa; phylum Arthropoda; class Insecta; order Hymenoptera; family Formicidae; genus Temnothorax; species Temnothorax unifasciatus. Next base: position 177,299 of record JASTWK010000265.1, on the reverse strand, counting down.
AACAAAAATCACTCTTATCAGAAATAGTAAGTATCTTATAGCGTTTTCCATTGAGAAAAACACCCTGGCACTGACAACACTGAGTACTTGAAGCGTATTTCATTGGTAGAATTAGTGAGCATGTTTCTGAAAAACTCGAAAACTGAGATACTGACAATGAGTGCCAGTGAGTTTTTCCCAATAGAAGACGCCTTTAATATTCTATTTGTTATAATGTTCAAAGTGTGCGAAAGAATACGTTAGTTATACGTTACAAAATGAAAGAAGACATGTGCACACATGCCAAAAACAAAAAGAACGGTTTATTCGTGCTTACAGCTTAGAGCCAGCGCACGTACATTAGCCGTATACGTCTTACGCCTTACGTGAGAATCTTGCGTTACACGACTCGTAAGCTAATCTTAGGCCCGATCTACAATCAGTCGTATGTCGGAGTCGGATGTCGCAACGTAGCCGATGGTCCAATGAGAATTTTTTTTTTTTTCGAAAACGAATTTTCCTTATTGGATTATCGGCTACGTTGCGTCTTCCGACTCCGACATACGACTGATTGTAGACCGAGCCTTACGGCAACGCACAAAGAAAAATGTAACGTTACTAAGGACCAGGGCACGAACATTGCCGTAGCGTCTTACGCCTTACGTGAGAATCTTGCGTTACGCGACACGCAAGCCAATCTTACGGCAACGCACAAAGAAAAGCGTAATGTAACGTACATAACATATAAGACTAATTGTTACAAATATAAGTTTTATTTCTAATTTTTCTATATCATTTCATTTATTAGTTTTGTATCTCGCGCTTTTATATTCTAGTTAGTTAAGTTGAGTTGAAATGCACTTGCAAATTTATGTACACTTTTCTAGTTAGTTAAGTTGAGTTGAAGTGCACTTGCACATTATACACTTATGTACACTATTCCCTATTGGAGGGCACGGTAACACGCACTTGTCCCACGAGTCCCAGCAAGACAACATGTTGGTATATCGCCGTTTGCAATAAAGCAACGTTCATGTGCGCAATAAAAAAGACAAGCTTTATTCCATTTCCCAGACCTCCAATATAGTTAACCACGTAACAATAATTACGTTACGTTCTTCTTTGTACGTTGCCTTGTACGTAAGATTAGCTTACGTGTCGCATAACGCAAGATTCTCGTACGCTATGGCAATGTACGTGCGCTGGCCCTTACATATTGGGATTGGCGGTCGTGACGTCACCAAGGCAAGATGGCCGGAGAGAGTAGGTCACTTGTCACTGTACAATACGACGTTTGTGCGTATTTATAAGATTGAAGTTAAAATAAGACTGCTCATATGCAATTTTACCAATTCGACGCCTTCATGCCGCAATTTTGTTGAAGGTGAAAGAGTATTAAATGCAAATCATGTTATATTTTGCGGTAAAACAAGTGTTGATGTTGATTGTATTTGTTTCATTGCATTTTTCTTGCAAACTTCAAATTTAAAAAGTAATCCTCACGAGATTACTGGATCAATTTCTTCTGTTGGGAAAATTTTAGATATAAAATGTTCCTGCAAAGCCGGATTAAGTAAGAAATGCAAACATAGTGTGGCTGTTTTCCTACACCTGAATAGGTTAGTTTATTATTACTGCTTTCTTCTCGATAGCCTTATTAATTAATTTACGATATAAATTATGCTTCTTTATTGTAAATTTAAAAAAATATTAAATTATTAAATTAATTTTAAGTTATATGTAAACGAAGACTTAATTCCGGGTTGTTGCAAGCTTTGCTATTGCAACCAAAAACAGAGCAAAATATTTTGCTTTTAGAATTTTTTGGTGGAAATTTCACTCCGACCTCCATAACTATTTGTAATTACATTATAAAACTGTCATATGGGAAAATTAAATCAAATAACTGTCAATTCGATTTATTTATGTGACAGCCGGCGACCTACTCTTTTGGGTTCTGATTTTCGCCACCAGATAGCGTATCACAGTTTAGCCATTCCCAATAGCTTCGGTAACTTAGCCGGTCAACTTCGACTTTATTAATTTTTTTTTTCAATCGTTTGTTGGTCGTTTGTTGGTGATTGTTGGCCTAATTACAACGTTTGTTGGTTCTTAATTTTTTTTTAATTAAAAAAGAAAAATTAGCGTTAAGTTAGCCGGAAAAATCTCATTTTTAATTAAAAAACGGTCTAATCGATGCGTAATTGTTTGCTGATGATTGTTGGTCTAATTTTAGCGTTTGTTGGTTTATTATTAGTCTTAAAAACGAAAAATTATCTTACATTAAAGCCGCATCTGCAGTAATCGAAGATTGGTTTATTTGCTTACAACTTAAGGTTTATTTTTATAAATGTAAAGCTAACATCTATAAAACTGGCTATGAATACGGGCCTTAACATCGGCAGAAAATCGCAAAAAGATCAAGAAACATGGTGGTATTTCCTGTCTTTTTGCGCCAAGCCATCGTTTGAACGAGAGACCGAGTGAGATTAAGGTAATTAATGTAGAATTCTATATGCTAATGTTTTAAGCAGAACGTTCTTTGATTTCTAATAGCGTTTTTCACTGGCAGAACTGGTGCGCATTAAAGCCGTCGTACACAAACCAACGTAAAGTGTATGTTTAGTATAAACAGGTTAAATCATGAAATCCTCAATATTCTTTATTGCGCTATTTGATAAAATATGTACTGGGTATTTTATCAGTCGAAATATTTGCATTTTACTTTAAATATTAGAGATTAAATCAGTGTACAACAGCTTTAATGTGCACTGAGTGCGCACCAGCTCTGCCAGTGAAAAACGCTATAAGAGGATATATCTTATTTTTTCTTGCATAGATGAACAGAATGTTATCGGAAAGTCATCTAAGCATTTTGAGAAGAATATTCGGAAAGATAAACGTAGAAACCAATTGTTGCAATTAAGAAGAAAGAAGCGCGAACAAGTATTTGCGCAGAAAAGAAATCTCGGTGTTTTTTCTTCGTTACCTGTTCTTATCTGCGTCATACCGTTGCAAAGTGACGTGGACATTGTTAATTAGTTACAGCAGATACAATGTAAAGAACACTGTATCTGCTGTAACTAATATGGATAAAAAAACTGCTAATGTTGCTACTAGTCCAAATGGCATTATAGAGGAGACCGGGGCTAAACCGCCAGTTTTTTTCGGTGCCGTTTTTTAACAACAAAATAAATAATTTTAGATAAATGTGGTATACCACTGTAAAGAGTGAACCTTTAGCTACAAAATTTATATAGGAAATTTTTATCTATGTTGCTTTGTTTAATCGGTATAGAGCAAAAACGACAACGGTGGAAAAATTAAAATCTCAAAAATGCCGGGGTTGAACCGCCACCCCCCTGGGGCTTATCCGCCACACTGCATTTTCAATACATATACGTACATCTAATCCTGAAAAATGGTAGGATACATTTTAATAATTGTTTTTTAAGAGAAAAATATAAAAATTTATTAAAAATTTTTATGCGAAACATTTTTTTTACTTATTCCATAAAACAATTTAGGCACGTGAATACAGATCCCGACGACGACGACGACGACGACGACGACCACGACCACGACCACGACTACGACCACGACCACGACCACGACCACGACCACGACCACGACCACGACCACGACCACGACCACGACCACGACCACGACCACGACCACGACCACCACTACAACGGCTACGACAATGACGCCGAGACGATGCGGCGAACGCTGGACACGATGCGGTCTCACACGCGACTGTCACTGACACAATGACCAACAACGACGATCTACCGCGGCCGGGACGATCTACCATCTATCGCGTGCGCGACATGTCAACTCTCGCGCGGAAATCGCGGGGTCTCAGAGTCGTGCCGTGCTTCGCCGTACCTCGCCGACGTGCCGTGAGCACGAGCGATCTCGAAAACAACGATCAGCCATCTTTTCGGTCGGCCAAAACACCCGTTTTGCGACGATACGTGCGTACCATTTCCCTCCTATACAAACTGACGCACGTGCAAGGTAAAACAGAATCACGCTCGAGGGAAACCTAACCTGAAATCGCCGTGAGCTGAAGTCGTGCGCCCGGCGCGCCACAGTGACGAGACTGGCGGACTAGCCCCGGGTGCTTACTGGCGGATAAGCCCCAAACATAAGTTTCAGGTTTGATCGCCCACGAAATATTAGACATCAACGATAATGAAAAAATTACACTGGATTCGTGTTCAGCATGCATTACTCTTTATAATCACGTACCTCGAGATTTGGAGAGCAAATATTATTGCAGATATTACAATATTTCCACGCGCAGAAAATTTCACTTTCACCTTCCGAAAACACGTTTGCCCTCGTAAAAATCATAACACGGCAGGTAACCTGCCGAAACTGCGTTGGTCACGTGGGTACCATAAGTAGCGTTTACAATGTTAATAGCGAGTTTGCACAATATACAGGTTCCGAGATATTTGATTTGGCGGTTCAACCCCGTTGGCGGTTTAGCCCCGGTCTCCCCTACATATTGGATACGCTATAAAACAGGAAAAAAACTTCTTTATTCTATTATTAGTGAGGTAAATTAAAAATTAGTTAATATTTTATACTATATATATATATATATATGTATATATATATATAAACTCGTCACAAAAATTAAAGGAACACTTAAATTTTCTTAAAAACTAGGCAAAATTTGAGCAGCTGTATCTTCGTTAAAAATGAACAAAATTTAAGTTTAAAAAAAGGGTTTTAAAGCTTGAAATCTCTACTTTCAGAAGATCACTATTTTTTTTTAGTTTCTGTGAGTTTGGTAATTTTTACATATAGAAAACCACGAGCTGGACAAAATGAGAAATTTTCTTCTCACTTTGTGGGCCTGTCACGTGCTCAAAAAAATTCTGCGAAATTTTTTGACTTCCCAGTGTGAAAGCTCGAAGTTTTCCCTACAAAATCTTTTTTTAAAAATGTTTCTACGATTTTTTGTTACTGAGTTAACGCGGATTGAATAAAAAATGAGCATTTTGACTTTGATTGCTCATAACTCCGTTAAAAATCATCGTACCGCAATTCGCAAAATGGATTCTTAAAGCTAAAACTTTGCTCTATCAAGTCGTATAATCGCCAATTTTTTTATAAAGATGTTTGGATACATTACAAGTGAGTAAAGATGTCGTAAAAATTTGCAATTTTTTACTTTCTTATTTAGATCCAAAAAACAATTGTGCAGAACAACAACAAAAATTTATTCTTTACGTTTTTTTCTACTTTTAAGTATCCTACATTTAAAAAAAATTTGCCGAATAGCTATGAGATTTTCTTCATGGTGGCCACTATGGTTTTACGGGGCAAAACGTACAAAAAATTGTGAAATTGCTTAATTTCAGTAAAAATCAAGAAAAAAAATTAAAAATAACGTCTGGCGGACGTTGAAAAACTGTTTTCAATTACGCTGACAATACATTGAAGATGAGTAAGTGTCAGCATAAGCTAGAAAGACTTTTTTATAAAAAATTAATGTTTTGTGTTTTAAAAATTTGAAAAAATACCGCCGGCATTAGCGTTACCCAAAGCATACGAGGAGGTTGCCCGGTCGGATTTACGCTTTGTTATGCGCGCGTGCGCGTGCGCGTATGCGTATGTGTGTCATTCAGCTGAGACCCCGCGACTCGTCGCTTTCGCAGTATTTTATGACTCTAAACTCATTTATGACTGTGTGTGCGTGCGCCTGCATGCGTGTATGTGTATGTATGCATGCGTACATGCGTGCGTGTGTGGGTGAGTGGATAGATGGTCATAGGTGGTAAAATAATTTTTTTTAAATTTATACCAGTATAAGCTAGAAAGACTTTTTTTAATAAGAAATTAATGTTTTGTGTTTTCGAAATTTGAAAAAATTCATTTTACCACCTACGACCATCTATCCACTCACCCATACACGCACGCATGTACGCACGTACACACGCATACGGAACACACACATACATACACATACATACAAACACGCGCATGTGCGCGCATGCATACATAGTCATGAATGAGTTTAGAGTCATAAAATACTGCGAAAGCGACGAGTCGCGGGGTCTCAGCTGAATGACACACATACGCATACGCGCACGCGCACGCGCGCATAACAAAGCGTAAATCCGACCGGGCAACCTCCTCGTATGCTTTGGGTAACGCTAATGCCGGCGGTATTTTTTCAAATTTTTAAAACACAAAACATTAATTTTTTATAAAAAAGTCTTTCTAGCTTATGCTGACACTTACTCATCTTCAATGTATTGTCAGCGTAATTGAAAACAGTTTTTCAACGTCCGCCAGACGTTATTTTTAATTTTTTTTCTTGATTTTTACTGAAATTAAGCAATTTCACAATTTTTTGTACGTTTTGCCCCGTAAAACCATAGTGGCCACCATGAAGAAAATCTCATAGCTATTCGGCAAATTTTTTTTAAATGTAGGATACTTAAAAGTAGAAAAAAACGTAAAGAATAAATTTTTGTTGTTGTTCTGCACAATTGTTTTTTGGATCTAAATAAGAAAGTAAAAAATTGCAAATTTTTACGACATCTTTACTCACTTGTAATGTATCCAAACATCTTTATAAAAAAATTGGCGATTATACGACTTGATAGAGCAAAGTTTTAGCTTTAAGAATCCATTTTGCGAATTGCGGTACGATGATTTTTAACGGAGTTATGAGCAATCAAAGTCAAAATGCTCATTTTTTATTCAATCCGCGTTAACTCAGTAACAAAAAATCGTAGAAACATTTTAAAAAAAAAATTTTGTAGGGAAAACTTCGAGCTTTCACACTGGGAAGTCAAAAAATTTCGCAGGATTTTTTTGAGCACGTGACAGGCCCACAAAGTGAGAAGAAAATTTCCCATTTTGTCCAGCTCGTGGTTTTCTATATGTAAAAATTACCAAACTCACAGAAACTAAAAAAAAATAGTGATCTTCTGAAAGTAGAGATTTCAAGCTTTAAAACCCTTTTTTTAAACTTAAATTTTGTTCATTTTTAACGAAGATACAACTGCTCAAATTTTGCCTAGTTTTTAAGAAAATTTAAGTGTTCCTTTAATTTTTGTGACGAGTTTATATATATATATATATATATATATATATATATATATATATAGTATATATATATACTACTTTGATCAAAAAGTTCCCGGAATTTATTTAAAAAATCCAAAATACAAGTTTATTCGTCAATATTAATATTGTTCCTTTCAAAGTACTCCCCATCGACTGCAACGCACTTATGCCAGCGCTTGATCCAATCCTCGAAACATTTTTTATACTCGGTGTTCGGTATGGCCATCAGAGACGTCTTCGATTTTTCCATTATCTCCTCTCGGCTGCTAAAACGCGTTCCCCGTAGTGGTTTTTTGATTCGATTAAACAGAAAGAAGTCGCAGGGAGCCAAATCAGGTGAATTCGATGGCTGTTGGATGGTATTCGTTTTGTTCTTGGTCAAAAAGTTGCGGACAATGATGGCATTGTGCGAAGGTGCGTTATCATGGTGCAAAATCCACGAGTTGTTTGCCCACAAAATTGGTCTTTTTAGTTTCCGACAGCCATCGAATTCACCTGATTTGGCTCCCTGCGACTTCTTTCTGTTCAATCGAATCAAAAAACCACTACGAGAAACGCGTTTTAGCAGCCGAGAGGAGATAATGGAAAAATCGAAGACGGCTCTGATGGCCATACCGAACACCGAGTATAAAAAATGTTTCGAGGATTGGATCAAGCGTTGGCATAAATGCGTTGCAGTCGATGGGGAGTACTTGAAGGGGACAATATTAATATTGACGAATAAACTTGTATTTTGCATTTTTAAATAAATTCCGGGAACTTTTTGATCAAGGTAGTAGATATATATATATATATATATAAGATATATATATAGATATAATATATATATAGATATATATATATATATTATAATCTATATATATATATATATATATATATATATATATATATATATATGTATATAGTATAAAATATTAACAAATTTATATATATATATATATATATATATATATATATATATATATATATATACAATCAAAATAACAGGATCGTACAAGTCCAAAAAGTGCCGTAATACTTTTCGAGGATATGCAAAAAAAGAAATTGGAGTCGAAGGTTTAAGAGTTCAAATCACAACACGAGATACTCGTACTGAAAATCATGAAGTAGTCAAACGACCTTTAAACGGCAAACGAAGAAAAGAAGTACAGAAGGAACTCAAAGCAGAAGGATCTTCTGAGTGGCGAAAAAGGCAGGCAAGGGAGATAATGCAACCTAATGAAACCGAACCACCCATTTTGCCCAATGGCAATGTACTTCGGCAAGCACATAAAGAAGGAGTTGATGCAGACCTCGGAGTAAAAGAAAATGACGGTCGAGATCTCGTTTGGACAATAGAAGAGATGTCTTTGAAACCTCAGTACAGTGGATTAATACACGATGTCGGATCTTTACCGTTCCATGTTTTTTATAGTACACAGGCTCAATTGCATGCGTATAAAAAATACTGTCGCTTGAACAAGAATAAGTCAGTTATAAGCCTCGATTCGACAGAAAGTGTCGTACAGATATTAGATCGAAAGAGTCAGAAGTCTGGTCACATCTTCTTATACGCAGTTGTAATTAATTTCGACAATACTACAATATCTGTGTACCAAATGTTATCAGCGAGAAACATACCACTGAATTCATTGAGCTTTGGTTGAGACAATGATTGCGAATGGGTGCCCAAACCCAAGCAGGTTGTTTGTAATTTTTCACGTGCACTTTTGTGTGGCATTAGTCTTGCTTTCAATAACCAAACTATTAAATCATATGTTGATGATTTATTCAACGCAATATTAAGACCTTATGGAGCCAGAAAAAGACCAGACACAATAATTCGAGTTGATGTAGCTCATTTGATCGCTGCTGCGTGCCGTTGGAATTGCTGGAAATCTGCTCGTCACAATTTTATTAAACAATTTTATGTTCGCTGCATCGCATTAATGGTGGAGTGTGTATCGTTCTCCGATTTTCAGAAAATATTTTATTTAACCTGTGTTGTGGGTTTACAAACGTATCAAGATGTAGAAATTGATTATTTGGAAATACTGACAGCAAAGGATGCAAAAAAGAAACTAGAAGGAGAGATTGCTGTTCGTGCTATAAAAGTGAACTTTGACGAAAGTGCTGGTGATGAGCCTGAACATCCTAAAGCTCAAGCCATGACCGAATGTAACGAATTGAACCAAAACAACAATAGCATCGGTGACTGGGTCAATGAACAAGTTGGAAGAGCTAAGAAAAAACAACGCGATGGTGAAGAGTTAAACCCATTTTTTAATCAGAATTTATCCATATACTTTCGCTGCGTGTTAAGAAATTTCCTCTATGGACTAGCGTTGGACTGGATTGCAGTACATTAATAAAGCATGCCAATGACATTCACGGTGCAACTTTGCTTTTTTCATCAAATATGATAAATTACAACGCTAAACGATGTGTACACACCGATCTAATGACGAAAGAAGAAAATGAAATCAATAAGCCTCAGCCTAAGCGATCTTATAAACTACATTCTACACCGAAAGACACCGAACAGAATCGCTCAGAATCAACGAGTGAGAATGAACGAAGATTCAACGACTTGCTCGAACGAAGTACTGAATTGAAGACAGAGGAGAACAAAGAAAATATGTGTTTTGATGAGTCAATTTCTAAAATAAATAAAAATAAGAGGAAGATTTTACATGATATATTTGCGAAACTCATCGAACCGAATGGTGAAGAGAAAACGCACTTTGATCAATCAGCAAGTAACAAGCTAGATAATTTGATCAAGTCACCAGAGCAGCCTGTTATATTAAAGAAGTACGAACATACTGAAGACAAATCATATCCGGTTGAAATGTCACCGAACAACATCGAAGATCAATCTTGTAATTCGGATTTGCTTAGTAATAAGAATTGGCAAGAAAATATTGAAATAAATGAACTCGATTGTTTAAACTTGGACTTCAACATAGACGACGTTTCGAATTTTATAGACATGCCATCGACCGATGTCGAATCTTATCTTGATTCAGACTTGTTGGCTACAGAAAATTGGCGCGGAAAAGTTAATATAAATAATAACAATTTCGATTATGACGATTTCAACGAAGAAAGTGTAAATGATCACATTGTTTCTGACATCGCACCCAGTTTGACGGGTTCTAGAGAACTTGAGATCATAAATATCAAGTCATCAAATAAAGCTTTGCTAGATCATTCATATTCATCGATGAATAGTTCGATAACTGATTTGGTCAGCCCAATAATTGATCAGCAGAACAATAATTTCATCGAATCCAAGAGTAATTTAAAAGGAGACTTAGAATCGAATTACATTCCTTCTACACATCTCGTTTCAAGATCAAAAGAACAACCTCAAGCTTGTCATCGTAAATCAAAAAAAGAGTAGTAAATATTTTAAAGCATATCCTGAAGTTTCGCAAATAAATGCTTTTATTGGACAAAGGAAAAATCAGCTTTATTATCTCATGGTTCGTTTCTTCCACCTATCAAGATAAAGGAAAATAAAGGAGAAATAAATTCATATTTTGTCACGAATACGTGCCCCTTTGATTCTCTAATTCACGTGCTCATGACAGGAGCAATCGACGACATCAATTACCAGGCTTTTTTGAAAGCATCGAGCAACCCTACACTGCAACTCGTGTTTAATTTGGTTCAGAAAGGAGTGACGCAATATGTGCTCCGGCAAAGGGTTTTAATATTAAAAAATTATTACAATTGTACACCCCAAGTGCAAACAGATCTTAGAATTGTATCGTACACGATTAATTCTTTTGACAGTATTGCAAGTATGACAAAAAATATCCTGACCACAGAGATACAGAACACGAAGAAATGCACGGGCTGTAATGTTACGACGTTTCCAACTGTGATATTAAAACCGAATCATAAAATAATTGCAAAGGAAGGCTTTAGTTCTTTGGAGAAAGCTTTAGGTTTCAGATCGCCGATTTATAAGATACGTTGTTGCAATCCATGCTTGGGAAAATACACATAGTTTAGAGAACCAAGAATTCACATATTCATTGAACTCGATATACGCCCAAACATTCAATGTAAAACTGGATTAAATTGCAGAGAGGAACAATTACCGACAACACTCAAGTTTTAAATTGATGAAGATAAAAGTTTCGAATACAGGTAGGCACAATGACTTTTTTAATTTCCAGATATTTTATATTTTTTTATTGTATAAAAAATTAATTGTTTTCAGGTTGGCTGGAGTAATAGCCTATGTACCCAGGTAGCAAGCACTCGTCATTTTGACGTCAAATTTTGGTCCTTTACTGACCATTCCTGACGTCACTAACTGGCGGCATAATGACGTTAAAATGACGGTCTAATGTCACAGACAATTGACGTTATTTTCTGACGTCTTATTGACGGCAAAAATAGGTCCATTGTACGACATACCGGTTTCTGAAAATGTTTTTTATAGAATTAAAATGTTAAAATGTTAAATCTACTTGATAAACGTTTATAAAAAAATGTTCTTTTTCTTTATCTAAGAAAAAAAAGCTTTTTTTAACTGTTTCGTTACATGCCATGTGCGTATAGCCGCTTTCAAGGCGGTCACCCATCCTAGTACAGTACCGGGTCCGTGTCGCTTGACTTCGATGATCCAGTGGACAGTGACGATCTTCTCACCCTGATGCTTCCTTATTAACTGTATTTGTCTATAACAGGTACATCTTTAAAATGTTCAAAGATTTTGTAATGATAATCTTCTTGATAACTATAACACTGCATGAAATTATCATAAAAAATATATAATCACGCAACTACATCCACTTATACCATAAAAATTCGCCACTTTAATCATAAAGTTGCGAAACAAACATATTGTAGTTAATTTTGTAATTTTTATTTTATTATTACTTTATTATACAATATTAAGAAGTAAAAATAGTTATATTACAAAAAGACCTTATTTGGATGACTTTAAGACGTCTTTAAAATGACGTCTTACAAACGTCCATTATTAGTCGCCGATGTCATAGACCAAAAATGACTAAAAATAGTCAGAAATAACGTCATAATGACATTATGGAATAATGTCAGTATAATGTCAATAAGAAACTTATTTTTCGCTTGTTTGAAGCAAAGGCTATAATGAGGAGTAAGACTAATGTACGAGCATTAATAGATGTCACGGTAAATTCATATTATAAATATTTTATATGTATTATTGTAACACATATATATATATTCCAACTTTTCATTTGAATTTACCGTAACATCTATTAATGCTCGTACATTGGTCTTACTCCTCATGACAGTATAATGTCATTTTTAAAGACATAGTCACTTTTTGGTCATTTGACGTTGTCGTGCCGCGCCTTGAATGGGAGCTCAGGGCCGGCACCGGGTTCTTGGGATCCGCCGGTTTGGAGAAGGAGAACAACACTCGCGAGTTTGTGGTTGCAAAGGCGTTTAATAAAACAGATATCTCGTAGTTACACTTGAGTTAATTGCTTCACTACCCTGACTTGCGGGGTTCAATTAGATTATCGTTTCGTTTAACACGCGGTACGCGCTCGGTTCTTAGACTGCTCGCGCTTCTTCGAAGGGCGGGCCTTTTATCGCTCGGTGATATTTCCGCGTTGCCGACTCAGCTGTCAGCGCTTTTGCCTCTGGGTTTGGGTCATTAGTTCGGCAATCGGGTGATGCCCGGAATGCCACCTCAGATGTATTTGGCAATATAGACTTGCGCTGGCAATTAGGTGATGCCCGGAATGCCACCTCAGGTGTCTTTAGCAATAGCCTGAATTCGTGCGCTGACAGCTCGGTGTCGCAATGAGGCTAACTCGGCTTCCGCATTACAACATCCCTCCCCCCGTGGAAAAAGAAAAGCTGAGGTATGAGGTTTTTCGTTAATATTTGTGTTGTTTTTTTAAATGGAAGTTACATCCCAGTGAACACATTTTATAACGGCAATATAACATGGAAGTTACATGTAATATCACAATGTTATTCTTGTTATATATATGGGCTACATAACATGGAAGTAACATGCAATTTAACATTGTTATATGCAGGTAATATAACTGTTATATATCTTTTTGGCGTTACAGTTATGTAACAAAAATTGTGTAATTGTTACGTAACACGCTTGTATCAATGTTAGTATAACTAGTAATATTCTGGTAATATTAATGGGGTGTAACGGAATAACATATACAATATAAGACTGTTGATTTGCTTACTGCTTACGTTTTTCTATGTGCCCGGGCTCTTAAACCCTGCATCGTTTTATTTTGCTAGAGCTAATAATGGTCTGCGCTTTTCATCATAAATTTTTAATTGTTTTTAAATATATATATTTTGTTTGAAAGGTTTAATATTGTGCAGAGGCCTTTTAGTTCGCCTTAAGGCAAAAATTATAATTTACAAAATATATAATTTATATTAATAATTATTAATAATTTACAAGATATTTATAATTTATATGATCAATTTATATAATCCGGGTATCCATCCGTATCTGTAAATAACGTATACTCTTTTTAAACTGAATTTGTTTCTTAAGATGATTTTTGAAAAATTATATATTTACGCTGGTTGTGACATATGTAGACTATATATAACACTTACATCAAATTAAGAAGTAGTCTACCACGTAAGGCAGTTGGCTCACGATCCAGAGGTCCCGAGTTCGAATCCCACCAAGGTAAGTGTTTTTTTCAAATACAAAAAAATATTTATAATCATAGACTGCATCTTAAGAAACAAATTTAGTTATAAAATGGTAATAAAATTTCGAAAAAATTAATTTTTTTACGCTCATTATCTTATTATAACTGTTACGTAATAGTTAAATAACACGTTATGTAACATGTTATATTGCTGAGTCGGAAATTGTAATTTACATGTAAGTTGCATGTAACACTTTGATATAACCTGTTATATTCGGTTACATTGCCGTTGCATTGCTGCTATATTACTGTGTTTACTGGGATTATTCTATTTTTCCAGTTGTCTGCGGAAGTCGCGTCGCGTGTTCTTCTTCGCTTTCTTTTTTATTATCCATGTTATCGTAATTCCTATTCCTATTATGATTACAACTATGGACACGGAGCCCACGGGATATATTACATTCTTATTAAATAAAAAACTAACTTGGTTGTTGTCTAGCTCCTCATTTATTTCCTCGAGATTCAGGCTTAGTTTAGTTAGTTCTGCGGGATCATTGATCACCGGTTCTAGCCGTAGTTCTATTCCTAATTTTTTATTATTTTTGAAGTTTTGTGTTATTGTTCTGAAAGTCAGGTTAAATTGAGGTAGATGACTTTGTATGTACTTGATGTACTCTCGTTTCTTCGTTCGTATCGTTAAATCTGTCGTTGTCAGTCTTTTCGTTTAACTTAATTTTTCCTGTTCTATTTATTTCGATTTTGTTTTCTGCCTGATCATTGCATTGTATGATTACTTGATTTTTATACGGGGTAGAAAACAACCATATCTGCGGTTTTGCTAACGTTATCCAAAACGTCACGTTCGAAAGGATGTGACGTCGCTCGCAAATATTTTTTTGTGCTCGTATATAGGTTTGCACCTCGCATGGTGCGTGCGTTGTTATGAAATACACGAGATAGCTTATGTCGCATATAAACGTCGTGTCGACCTGCGTACATCTGTCTAGATCGTTTCCGTTCAGTGTTAGGTAGTTTCGGTTTTCTTTATTTATTGCCAACATAGTGTGTGTGGTTTTAGGAATTATAAATACATTGTTGTTGTTGTACACTGGCAGGGGGGTTACTCGGACGATTTCATACTTGGGGTATGTAATAATGCATGGGAATGTCAAGATTGTGTAGACGTTGGGGTTGTCATAGTAGGCATTTATTTTTACAAACTTTTCGATAGTGTTCCAATTGTTTATTTGTATTTTGAAGGGGAAGTGTGCGCTTCGGGATAGGTGGGTCGTCGCTTTTCTTAGTTCCGACACTAAAGTTTCGAGTGGCAATAGTCGCACGGGAATTATGCCGTGTTTCGCATAGGTCAGGTATTCTAACGTGTCTTTTACGCCGCTTATTACTTTAGCTGTTATTGCGCTTATTACTAACAGGTGTTCGTCTAGTTCTTCGCGGCGTGCTATTTTTGCTACTCGTTGTTGTACTCGTCTCGTGACGTTCGCTATTTGATTTTCGTTCTTGCTTAGTGTCTGTTCTAAAGTCTCTATATGTCCTAGCATGGCGTTTACAATTATCTGGTGCTTCGCCGCGTGCTGTATTGTTTTCTGCTGATTATTTATTGTTTCTAACTGTTCTTGTATCCGTCGTGCGTCGTCGGCGTCCATTGTTCCAAATAGGGTTTTACCTATTGAGCCTATTGCATCTATTAGTCCGCGTCGACTCGTCGTTATCCTATATACGGTTTGTAATCGTAATAGTAGTTGCGTTAGTTTCGTATTATTTTCTTCTGTTATGCGGAGAATGTTGTGACATGCGTCTCGGCTGTCGTCGTCTACGCTGTTGCATCGCCTGTTCGATGTAACTTTGAAGTAGATGGTATCTTACTTCCAACGCCGCGACGTCGATTCTGATGACTAATTTCTACGAGGTTTCCTTTAACTGCATGGTTCCAATTTTCTCAAAATAAAGTCCTGGTTCATCGTTAAATGCTGTTACTTCGTACGGTGGCATCGGTTCCGGTGTCATCGCTCTCGCAAGATGTAATACGATGATCGGTATCCTGTAATCGGAATATTATCTTGGTCTTGGTGTTATTTCTATCATATTTTGCTGACTGTGTCTGTCCACTGATTTCTACTTTTATAACGAATCGCTTCAGTCTCAGTCTGTCATCGGTCTTGCAAAGTTTTCTGAACCGCTGTGAGGATTTTGTTATAATAATCCAGAATAACGATCCCTTCGATCGCATTTGCTATAATAATGCCTCCTCTCGAGCATTTCTTGCCATTGGATCCGTAACTTCGGAATAAGGATTGGCTCTGAGGAGCGGGGCGTGTCGGGCTTGGTCGGGAAGCGGGTTTGGCTGACGTGCCGGGTCTGGGCGAGGTGAACCGATCGGCGTTCTCGCGCCGGTCCCGGGGATCCGAGCTCGGTCCCGTGCCTTGGCCTCCCGCGGATTTTCCTTGCTGCGAGGCTTCCGTGGCGGCGCGAGCCGTCGTGGTCGTCCTCTTCGGCCGCCATTCAACGCTCAGTTCAGAACTGACACTTTGGGCTGTGGTGGATCCACGCAAGCATCGGGCTGACGGAGAGGAAGAGGAGGCTGCCGGTCCGGTCTTGGTGGTGCCCAAAAGATCGGAGGCTCCGGACCTTGCTCATGCTTGTGTGCGTTTCCGTGCTGGTTACGAGAATTCTTGGTGGAGCGTGATCAGCGTACGCCGCCTGATACTATGGTGTTGTTTCTGATGCTGACTGAGCTTCGTTTTCGTGTGCTGACTGGTCTGGGGCGTGGTGCTCCCCGTCATGATTAATTGTAAGTTTCGTTTATTTCTATTACTGTGTTATCCTTATGCTATGTCTTTTGCTTATGCTTTCTCTCTTTGCCTTCTTAGTTTTCGATAAAGGCCTTTAGACGATTCGCGTGGACGCGTAGTGTCTTTCGTTTAATTTTAATTGTATAATTCACGTCGTTGTGTTTCTCGACCACTACGTACGGTCCAACCCACTTGGACTCGAGTTTCTTCGATCGTCCGCGCCGTACTGTTTCGTCGTATAGTAGTACTTTGTCGCCTACCCTAAACGTCTCTTTGTTAGTTTTTTTGTCTAACTGCTGTTTCGCTTTCACTTTTTCCTGCTTGGTGTGTTCTCTTGCGACTTGATTTGTCGCGCGAATTCGTTCCTGTGCGTAATCCTCATATGAGTACGTTAGTTTTGGGGGCTTTGACAATACTGTCGGTAGCTCAGCACGATGTCCATAGACCAATTTAAACGGCGTGAATCCTGTTGTCGTGTGAGGCGTTGTGTTATAGGTGAACATTGCGTAGGGTATCTAATCGTTTCAATCAGTTTGATCTTCGTTTATATAATGCCTCAGGTATTCCGCTAACGTGCGATGCGATCTTTCCAACGCTCCGTTATTTTCCGGATGGCATGCTGTCGTCTGAATTTTTTTGATTTTTAGCAGTTTGCACGTATTTTTAAACAATTCGCTTGTGAAGTTCGTGCCTTGGTCCGTGAGAATTTTCTCCGGTATCCCGTGTTCCAACACCACTTTCGTGACGAAAGCTTTGGCGACTGTATTCGCTTCCTGGTTTTCTACCGGTATCGCTTTGCTGAATTTTGTTAGGTTATCTTGGAATGTCAGGAGTAGGTAAACTATGTTGGTTCTACCCCGGGAGCTCCGAGGGGGGGTGAGGGGCGGAGGGAAACCGCGGGGGGATACCGCGGGGGAGGGGGAAGGGGGATACCGCGGGGGAGGGGGAGGGGGGATACCGCGGGGAGGGGGAGGGGGGGTACCGCGTTTTCATGCGTCGCGGGGGAGGGGGAGGGGGGTACCGCGTTTTCATGCGTCGCGGGGGAGGGGGAGGGGGATACCGCGTTTTCATGCGTCGCGGGGGCGGGGGAGGGGGGTACCGCGTTTTCGTGCGTCGCGGGGGCGGGGTACGCGTTTTTATGCGTCGCGGGGGCGGGGACCGCGTTTTCCGGCGCCGCGGGGTGAGGGGGCCGCGTTTTCGCCGCGCCGCGGGGTGACCGCGTTTTCGCCGCGCCGCGGGGCGAGGGGCGACCGCGAGCAACGACCGCGGCGGTCCGCGTGACGTCACCCGCTCGCGTTCCCGGCCCCCGTTCGCGCGCGGTCCCTCTCGCTCCCGGCCCCCGTTCGCGTTATCTCCTCCGTTCGCGTTCCCGGCCCCCGTACAAGTTCCCGGCCCCCGTTCGCATATCTTTTCTTCGCAAACGATATTTAATCGTTTAGATTTTCGCGATATTTGATTTCTAATATTACATTTAAGTAGACGAAGACAGCTTAATTCTAATGACAGGGAACGGAAAATGAAAAGGAAAAATTGTTTTATCATATTATATGCATTTATTTCTCATGTAGCGCATTATACACAATAGTATCTAAAGCGTAGACTAATAATTCACAATCAATAATTGAATTTTTATCGTAAAATTCACGCAAGATTTTAACTGCAATACATTTATCGCTGATACAATTTTGACGTAAAATGCATACAAATTGTTTAAATTTTTCACTTACGCCTTGAACATTTTGGCATAGTTGAAAATATACATTCTCGACGCAATGTTCTAGTTCGAACAGGAAGAGTACGGTTGACGGTTTCATGTATAAGCTGGTATCGCACGATGTCAATTTTACAATGTCTGCGTCGCATATTTTAACGAGCTCCAGATCTCGAAACGCAAGCGATGATGGCGCCGGTGACTGCACGAGTCGCTGTATATCTGCACGTTTTTCGATGAGAGCCGTCCACGTTGCATGAGGCAGAATTATCCGATTGCCTCGGTTATCACCAATAAGTATGTCCACAGAGGACATAGGTCCCGCGCTGATTCCAACATCCAAAAATTTGTATGCTGTCGATGTCAGGGCAAATCTCCTTCCCAAAATACGTGGCGTGTGGCGGGGTTTATCAAAACTGAAAAAATACAAATATATAATAATAAAAGTTCTTTTTTGCACAAGTATATACGAAAATTAGCAGTACTTACTCATTGTGCTGTTTCTCGCACGTTTCATCCTGAATCGGAACGTAGTAGTTCATGTTCGAACTGGAGTAGATAAAATCCACAGATCAAATGCGATAAAAAACAGTGGCGGACCTCTTTTTATTTTGCACTCCCCTCCACATTGTAAACAGTAGTCGTTTCCAGCGGACCTTTTTTTATTTTGCACTCCCCTCCACATTGTAAACAGTAGTCGTTTCCAATAGGCAAATGTGACGTCGATGGTCTCCAGGTAATCCCACGTGTTAATACTGTTGATCCTTCATCATAAACACTACGAATCCCGCCCGTAATAGTGCCCCAACATGTACGAATGTGTGCTACATCTATAACTCTACCTTTATGCCAAATTTGCATATGACAATGCGCGTGACACCATATGTTAGTGCGAGTGAGCACGTTTCGAAAACCGGCCTCTCTGCCACGAAGATTATGCACAATCGACGAGCAATAACGTTTGTCTGTTCCCGCGTTGTCCATATTTTTTCACACAGTGTCAATGCCGTTTCAAACTCTTGACTGCACGCGCTAAAATCCTCGTAGACTATTTATACGTACAAAAATGCGAATCTTGCAAATAGCGCCAATGTACGGCTGCTGCATGGTGACCACCACCCAATCCACATAAATGTGATATCTTTGTCAAGAACGTGATGAGATCACCTCATCGGACAATAGCATCAAATATGATTTTTTCAAGAACATGTCGCGACGTGTCTCGCGATGATTTCATCGAACACGTGCAAAACTGCAAATTTGGCATTTTTCTGGTCGATGTACGGCTGCTGCATTGATACAGATCAAATCACCGAAAGTCACGTTATTGTTTTTGTTAACATACGTGTCTCACGATGATTTCATCGAACACGTGCAAAACTGCAAATTTTGCAATTTCGCATAAGTCAATGGTACATTATTGATATCAAGAACATACATGTCTTACGATGATTTCATCGAACACGTGCAAAACTGTAAATTTTGCAAATAGCGCCGATGTACGGCTGCTGAGATGAAATTAAATATGCTAGCAAACGATGTATCATTAGTAGAATATAAATTGACGAATCTGGGAGGGATACGCTCAGTAGTCGAGAATTAGAAGTCGTGAGTACAATTGTGTAAGAAAGAAGATCGTGCAATAATATGGAGCAAGAGTTGTCGGAGCAATCCGCCCGTTTAAATTCGTGGGAAGAATTTACCGCGTGGGAGCAACGATGCGACGAGTTTATCGAATCGTTGGAAGAACAAAGCCGAATTAAACGGCCACGATTATCGATCGGTCTCAAACAATCGTTGATTGCATGTATCGCACGACTCGAAAGTCTGAAAGACTCGGTACGTCAACGTTTCGTGCATGTGGGTGCCGGATACAGTGCGAGTGAGACAGGACTCAGATGGCGCGAGATAGATACGGCTTTTGAAAGTCGTATACTGACCGGTGCGGTAATAAATTCGAAACACATCGACCCACGTCAATTTCTCAAAGATGCGGGAGACATTGTACTCATTCATGTGCGGAACGTCATGCAACGACACGTCAATGTAAAGATAAATACAATGTTTAATGGTGAATTTGTTGCGGGTGACAAACGCGCGAATAAAAGTATCGCTACGAGAAACAGTGAACTCTTTCGTACGTCCGATCTGCGCGAGTGGTACAAGCGACGCGTTATCGAGCCCACCCTAGCATCGCTGGAGGAATTCCAGGAACGTGATAGCGGATGGGCGTTGTCGCGTATACTGAATTTGACAGTTAACGTAAACAAGTACAATCCATTGCACGCGGGGTGTTTTGTGGAAATACCGCTAGAAATTAAAAAGAAGAAAGCGGTGATAAACGTGCGATCAATGGACAATGCATGTTTTGCATGGTCAGTGACGGCTGCTCTGCATCCAGCCCAAAGACATGCAGAACGGGAATCGTCGTATCCACATTACACGTCGGTGCTAAATCTTACAAACATTAAGTTTCCAATGACGTTGGATCAAATTAAAATTTTTGAAAATTACAACGACATCTCCATCAACGTGTACGGCATCGAGAAAAAAAACGAGGAACTTGCTATCGTGCCAATACGGCTCACCGACAGAAAGATGGACAGGCATGTAAATCTGCTGTACGTGCATGACGACAACGTGGGACACTTTGCATGGATCAAGAACCTATCCCGTCTCGTGAGCTCTCAATTGAGCAAGAATACGAACAAAAAATACTTTTGCGATCGGTGAGTATACGTCCTAATAAGTAATAAAAATAAACCTTACTTATAAGATATATATAAAATTTCATTATTTACAGATGTTTACACTATTTCTACACGAGCGAGAAATTGGAAGCCCATACCGTCGACTGTCTGGAGATGAACGACTGCGCGATCAAGTTACCGAGCGATAACGACAAGTGGTTGGCCTTTAAGAATCACAACAGGAAGGAACGAGTTCCGTTTATCATATACGCCGACCTGGAATGTACCCTGGAGAAGATGGAAGCGGATCCGGAAACGTCCAGGTACACGTATCAACATCATCGCGTGTTTAGCATAGGGTACTACGTGCGTTGCTTGTACGACGACTCATTATCAATGTATCGGTTTCGTCGCGATAAGGATTGCGTCGCGTGGTTCGCCGAGGAGCTAAGACGTTTAGCTCACAATGTAAAGACAATCTTGTCCACTAATTTGCCCATGGCGGATTTCACGCGAGACGAGTGGGAAAAGTTTAACAGCGCAACACACTGTCACGTGTGCGAAAAACCGTTCGAGCCAGACGAGCCAGACAACGTGCGAGTACGCGATCATTGCCATCTGACCGGTCAGTACAGAGGTCCCGCGCACTCAAACTGTAACTTAAATTATAAAGATTCGCATTGTATTCCGATAGTTTTTCATAATTTATCAGGCTACGACGCGCATTTTATTATAACGGAAATAGCAACAGCGTACGAAGGACATGTAGATTTACTCCCAATTACAAAAGAGAAATACATTTCGTTTACGAAAAATGTTAAAAGCACCGAAGATAAAGATAAGAAAACTTGCGTTAAATTGCGATTTATCGATTCATACAAGTTTCTCACCGCTAGTCTCGACAAATTGGCATCTTATCTTAGCAAGGATAAACTGCGAATATTGCAACGCGAATTTTGTAAATTATCCGCAGAAAATTTTGATGTGTTGACACGAAAAGGCGTATTTCCGTACGAGTACATTGACTGCGTCGAAAAGTTGGAGGACTCGTGCTTACCGTCGCGCGACTCGTTTTACAGTTCATTGACAGGTGACACCGTATCTGAAAGCGATTACGCGCACGCCGTCAACGTCTGGCAGCGGTTCTCCATTCGAACGCTCGGTGACTACAGCGATTTATATCTCAAAACCGATGTCTTGCTGTTGGCCGATATCTTTGAAAATTTTCGCGATAGCTGCGTTGCGAGTTATGGACTCGATCCAGCCTATTATTATACTCTACCGGGTTTTACGTGGGATGCTATGTTGAAGCATACACGCATCAATTTCGAATTGCTCACCGACATTGACATGGTCATGTTTATCGAACGCGGTATACGCGGCGGTTTGAGCCAATGTTCGAACAGATACGCGCTGGCCAACAACAAATACATGCAGTCGTATGATCCAGCGAAACCATCATCGTATCTGATGTATTTTGACGTAAACAACTTATACGGCTGGGCAATGTGTCAACCATTGCCATATGCAGATTTTCAATGGGTCGACGACGTAACCAATTTTAATGTTATGGATATCGCGTTGGATTCCTCGATAGGCTACATTCTCGAAGTCGACTTGGAGTATCCGCAACATCTTCACGACGCGCACACTGACCTACCGTTCTGCCCAACGCGCGATAAACCACCTGGTAAGCTGCAGAACTAAGCTCCTCGCAACATTATACGATAAGAAACGTTATGTAATACATTATCGCAACCTGCAGCAGTGTACTCGTCACGGTCTTCGTATATCAAAGATTCACCGCATATTGAAATTCGCGCAATCTCCGTGGCTTCGCGATTATATTGAACTAAATACGAAATTTAGAACATTGGCCAAGAATGATTTCGAGAAAAATTTATACAAATTGATGAACAACGCTGTGTTCGGCAAAACCATGGAGAATGTGCGGAATCACGTTGACGTGCGACTCGTGACTCATTGGGAGGGTAGATACGGCGCGGAGGCAATGATCGCGAAACCGAATTTTCATAGCCGAAGCGTCTTTTCGGAGAATTTAGTAGCGATAGAAATGCGAAAACTCGAGGTGAAGTTCGACAAACCAATCTACGTGGGTATGTGCATCCTCGATATATCCAAGACATGTTTGTACGAATTTCATCACGAGTATATGTTACCGTTGTATCGCGAAAAGTGTAAAGTCACGTACACTGATACTGACAGTCTCATTTATCACATCGAGTGCGACGATGTGTATGACACCATGAAGCGCGACATTAATAGATTTGACACTAGCGATTACGCGGTCGATAATGCGTACGGTATCCCACTCGCCAATAAAAAAGTTCCGGGTTTGATGAAAGACGAAAACAACGGCGCGATAATGACTGAATTTGTCGGGCTTAGAGCAAAGATGTACGCCTTGCGAGTGAACGGTAAGAAAGATACGAAAAAGGCTAAAGGTGTTAAGAGTAACGTCGTAGCCAGGTCGATAACGTTCGACGATTACACGCGATGTCTGCGCGACGAAATTGAAATGACGCGACAGCAGGCTTGCATAAGATCCAAACAACACGAGGTGTACACCATGTCCGAAACGAAAATAGCACTAAGTCCGTACGATGATAAACGCTTCATTATACCCGGTTCTACCCAGACGTTGCCATGGGGGCATAATAAAATACCTTAAATATATATATATATATATATATATATATATATATATATATATATATATATATATATTGTAATTACATTTAGATATTTATGAAAATAAATGACTCATTTGTATGTATAATATGTTTTTATATTGTAATAAATTTTTTACAATACATTATTCTTGTGTATCCACGAATTGTGTGAATTATCAAATCCTAACCACTTTACATAAACCTCATCCCCCCTTTTGCGCAAAACTTTTTCAACGAGATACACGTCGGGATTAGCAACGCGATGTAACTCGTATTCGTAGAAGCCGCCGGCGACGGGTTTTCCGCAGGAATCTTCCAACAGATACGTCACGGGATTAGTTTTCTGCACTTTGACGATTCTAAACACCTCCGTGATCCAATTTGGCGTGTATCCTTTCTCGAAGATTGTCTTGAATTTACTCACGCGTACCGAGTCGCCTACTTTGAATCGCGCGGGAGCAGCGATCTTTACGTGACTGTACACCGTTGTTAGGAGCTTGTCGGCGATCGCGGGGGTAACATCGATAGGTCGCATGCCGATAGTTCGATGCTTTCGCGCGTTGTAATCCGATACGAGACTCGGCAGCGAGTCGATCCATTTGTAATTTCCATTGAGCGTAAACATTTTCCACATGTCGTTCTTGAGCGTGCGATTGAATCGTTCGACGACCGATGCCTTCATTACGGAATAGGTCGAATAGTGATTGATATTATGTTTCTTCAAGAGCTTCTGCACGTTTGCGTTGTAAAATTCTTTGCCCTTATCAGTCTGCAGATTTTTCGGACATCTTCCACTGTCTCGAATTATTTTCGCAATCGCCGTAGTAACCTCGGTTCCGCTCTTGGCCTTGAGCGGTACGGCCCATGCATGCTTACTCAGCACGTCGATAACAGTGAGTATGTAGTGGTAGCCTCTGTTGAATCGCGTGTATGGGCGCATCTCGACCACATCCGCCTGCCACAGGTCATCGTATCCGCGCACTATGACGCGTCTTCGCGAAAAATTTCTTCTCGCAGGAGCGTGTAATTCTTCCACCAGCCTCCGTTTCTCAGTTGATTGCTTCTTACTAGCCATGACGATGACGCGCAACTGACGCAGAGATCAGATGTACGTTCTTATCTATTCGCGATGATACGCGATAATTACTTCTTGAATCATCTTTTGAAGTTCGTTTAAAGTAATTTGCACGTCATTCTGAAATGCAACCATCTTTCTCTCGATTTCATCCTGCCGATCTTTCAAAATTTGCACGCTCTGCTGCACGTAACGTTTATTGGCCGCATCGCCATCATCTACAGGCGGCGCTATCCGTCGAATCTTGCTCGAATTTGCATCAAAGTCGGTGGCGACCATGCAAAGAGCGTTATCGCGCACGTAATTTCTGATTAATCCTCTCCATTGATAGTACGGTTCCGCACCGCCTCTTCCGAGCGATATACCAAACTTGTTGATCGGCATTTCGATGTTGATTGAATGACTCGCCGACGCGCGGTTTAATTTATAATAAGTCCAGCCTCGCGAAGTTCCTCGATAATCGACATGATCTCGTTATCGTGACCGGTGTGACCGGCAAGGCGCGAAGCTTCGAGCAATCGGAGACGATCTACAAGCTCGTTGGGATCGTCCCAATGAACATAGTCGATCTTGTTGTCGTTTAATGTCATGGCACGCGGTATACCTTTTCCAGCTTTTTTACCTGACATCAGCGGTGCAATTATATGATCGATCATGTTGCCGTTTAATGTCATGGCACGCGGTATACCTTTTCCAGCTATTTTACCCGAAATCAACGGAGCGATTATATTTGTGTATTTGGGTCCTCTGTTGCCATTTATTTGAGCATGAGCATCGTAATTGCGTTTATGAGCACTCGTCGTCAACAGAATGCTCTTGTATGTTTGCATGTCGTCCTCCGTGTAGATGTCGTAATCGGGAAGTTTCTTAAAGATCAACTCGTAAAGACCGCGTGTGCCAGCGTATCGTATACCATTGATAATTATGTTGTCCGCGTTGTCCACGTCAAAACGTTTATTACCTAGCATCATTCCATCGTTGCTGAAATAAACGCCGTATACGGTGTCTATACCGCTTTCTTGATCGCCACTGAGAACTGCCCCGACGTACTTATGGCTCAATGGACCCAAGCGATCTCGCAACATTTCTCGACCCTCAGATGTTTGCAACTGCTCCCGAACAGACGTCACGAGTGAGTCATCCGTGGTTTCGAAAACATCCCCGTTTGCGAGTGATTTGACCATTGGGGGTTGCACGGAAGGCGCTGAGGTTATCGGCGGTTCATTCAATGAATCTTTCGATCGTTTCGATATACGTGGTTGTAAAATTTTGGGTATTTCGCTCAAATTAGATGACATATTTATCGATCGTTTCAACGTAACCGGAGTTGAAGCCATTACAGAGTCGTTAAACGAGGCGTTTGGTCGTTTTCGTTTGAGCTTTGGCTCTTCGTCTTCCCACGCCGTTTCATTCTCAATCTTTGACACATCAGATTCCTTGCCAACGGTGTTTTCGGCAATCTGCCTTAGAGGCTCAATGATGGGCTTAAAGTGTCTCTCCAACGCGATATCTTCCTCCATTTTACCCGTTTTCAAGGCGTGATACTTTTTGCGAATCGAATTGCTCGTTTTTGCAATTTGATTTGCTATCCTCTCGCGCTCTCTAATCTCCTCGCCGCTGTCCATGTTGCGATAACGTTGTTCAATCGATGCGTCGGCGACAACTAAGCACGTTTCGGTATCGCAAAGTCGTTAAATCCTTTTCTGTATCGACCATTCGAAATCGCGCTGTCCTTGTCTATCACCACAAATCCATACTTTTGTTGCCAACATGTATGACACAATTTACTGAAATCATCGTAAGACATATCTGTGTTTACGTGATCGTTGTATATGTGTTTCAGATTGGTACCATCCTGTTTAAACAGAATCAATAAATTCGCGTTGTCTCGTATAAGATGCTTCGGTATCTTTGCATACGTCTGACAAAGATAGAAGGAGTCAACGTGCGCGTGCCGGCCCATTGCAAAGTATTCTCTTATCGTATCCTGCTTGTCGCACGCCACGTCATCAAAGATAAAAATAGAATTCGGGAGCGCCTCGCTCGGTGGAATGACGTCACTGTTATTCGAAAACGTAAAGTAGCCAATCTCTTCTATCGGTGTTAGTATATTCTCCAAATATCGATATTTCGGTTGTTGCAACGATTTCGAGTACACATACACGTTCTCGAAACGTACACCGTGCGGACTTTCCAGCAAGCTTATCAAGACGTTTGTCTTGCCGCAATTCGACGGACCGCAGATGATGCCGCGTATAGAAATCGGTAGCACGTCTCCATGTTTGCGTACCTCTTTCGTTAACTGTATCCTATCGTCAAAGTTTGTCACTTTGATCGTCCGCGATTGTCGTACGAACCGCATTTTACCTCCCCTCCACAACGAATGAAAAACAGTATTGAGAAAGCTGGCCTATTTATAGAGGCGCGTAGAGCTGAGATGCTCAGTCTTTAAAATGTTTTTGCTCGTGTCGGATAACAGCGATATTTACGATTTAACCGCCGAGCAGTTGAAGTATATACCAAAGGTCATTCTACTACGACAGTTTTATAATTACATAGATTACTTGTGGGATAAGCTTCCCGAACATATCAAGGCAGATTCGGAAGTTCAGCAATATCGTCGCTGTTTAAAACATTATAATTTGCCGAGTCAGCAAACGCACATCGACGGTCCGCCACCGTTGATAAAAAACTGCGGCGAATGCCGCCGAAGATAGGTCGAGGTCTGCTGAATCGCGCGATAAATGCGCTTCCGATCGAATTACATATCCCCGGCTATCAATTTTGCGGTCCGGGAACTCATTTAGAAACACGATTGGCAAGAGGTGATCGGGGTATCAATCCATTGGACGCAGCGTGCCGCGAGCACGACATAGCCTACTCGCGTAGCAACGATCTCGCAGAACGACACGTGGCAGACAATATACTCGCCGAATAACGTGTCACCGCGAACGATTCGACTCTCGGAGAGAGAGCTGCAGCTACAGCCGTCTGGGCGGCCATGAAGGCTAAAACGAAACTCGGTATGGGTTTGAAAACGAAGAAAAAGAAGAAGAAGAACAAGCGAATACTTCCGGTAGCGAAACGCGGCGGTATCCTACCGATCCTGCCGTTGTTGGGGGTTCTCGGTTCGTTGGTCGGTGGAGCGGCGGGAGTCGCAAAGGCCGTGAACGATAACAAAGCCGCGCGACGTCAGCTGGAAGAGATGCAACGTCACAATCGCGCCATGGAAGGTCACGGACTTTATCTCGCTCCGTACAAACGCGGACGGGGAGTCTCGAGAAAAAAAAAAAACGTCGAAGAGACTCTAAAAATCCCCAAGGGTGTAACTACCAACGTGCAATTGCAACAACTTGCAAAACGTATGCGCATTCCATATTTTAGAGGTATTTTCATGCGCGACTCGTTACCGATCGGAGGTATACGTCGAAACGAGAGCGGTATCGTGAATTTGGATAATGCTGAGGGACCCGGTACTCACTGGGTGGCGTACGCGAAGAGAGGAGATCGTGCCATATATTTCGACAGTTTCGGCAATCTTCGACCGCCGAAAGAATTGGTGCGATATTTCGAACCGAGCGTGACGAAGATAGAGTACAATCGCACGCCTTTTCAGCGCTACGATCAGAGCAATTGCGGACAACTGTGTCTGCGCTTTCTACAGTCGGTTGACAATCAATTTAAAGACCGGCGTTACGATGTTTAATCTCAGTATTCGTTCAAACATGTCACTGACATTTACGCTCACCGGCAAGAGCAGCATCCTCGCGGTGAGCTACTTTCCCGCCGTGGATTTGAGCGATGGCGATTACGAGCTCGGTCTGACAGATTTTGAAACCTATAACACGATACCGAATGTAAATTCGTCGAACAATAAATTCTACTATGACGATGACGATGATGACAACAAGAAGATTACCATTCCCGAAGGATCGTACGAACTGCGTGATATAGACATGTATCTGAAACGCGCTCTTTTATGGAACCAATCCAATATTGTCTCGACAAACGAAGATGAACCGCGCCCATTGATTGTTATTCGGGCTAATAACAATACGATGAAGAGCGAGATCAAGTGCGCTTATCGGATAAATTTCACCAAACCGAACAACATTGGATCGCTGCTGGGATTTTCAGCGAATCGCGTGCTGGAGTCGCGACAGTGGCACGAATCGGATGTTCCGATAAATATCATCAACGTAAACATTATTCGCATAGAGTGTAACGTGACCGCGGGTGCGTACAGCAACGACAAGCACGTGCACACGATACACGAGTTTTCACCGAGTGTGCCTCCTGGATATAAGATATCGGAAACGCCGGCACAGATCATTTACCTTCCGATCATCGTACGGAGCATTTCGGACTTGACGCTTCGCGTCGTGGATCAGGACGGTCGATTGATTGATTTTCGTGGAGAGGAGATCACCGTTAGACTGCATGTACGAAGACGACAGCGATAACGTGAGATGCTCGTACTGAACGAAGCTGAGCAGGTGCAACAGACGAGAAACAAAATTAGAGAGACAATCCGATCGCCAAAGAAGAAACTCACCGCGTCGAACGTTGAATTTTTGAAATCATTGGGTTTCGCCATACGAAATGGCTAATATCTTAAACATTGGAGGTGAACCGATCTTTGACGACAGCGTCGTCAAGATTGAGACACACACGTACAATCCGTACGCCAACACAACGTTTGGACATAACGATGAGATAAGAATACCCATACAACAGCAGGATTTATACACGTTGCCGTGCGAGAGCTTTCTCTACGTTGAAGGAAGATTGACGATAAAGAAAAAAAATGACGCGTCTGAGACAACGCTTGCGAATAATTGCGTGGCGTTCATGTTTGACGAAATTCGATACGAGCTCAATGGCGTGGAGATTGATCGCAACAGAAACGTTGGAATAACCAGTACCATCAAGAACTATGTATCGTTTACAAATGACAAAGCAAAAATTATGCAAAATGCCGGATGGGACATTTCTCACCCGGAGGGATATTTCAACTATTGCGTACCGCTCAACACATTGTTGGGCTTTTGCGAGGATTACAAACGCGTGGTTGTTAACGCTCGTCACGAATTAATTTTGATACGAGCGCGCAGCGATAACAATTGCATTGTGGGAAATCCGGCGACGGAGCCGGAAATTGAATTGTTTAAAGTACAGTGGCGAATGCCTCACGTCACATTAAACGAGATCAATAAGCTATCCATGCTACGGGCCTTAGAAAGCGGGCGATATCTTAGTGTTAGTTTCCGTTCGTGGGATCTGTATGAGTACCCTATGTTACAGAGCACGACCAAGCATTCGTGGGCCGTTAAAACGGCGACTCAGCTGGAGAAGCCGCGGTACGTTATCTTTGCGCTGCAGACCGGACGCAAGAATATCATGTCGCAAGATGTTAGCGTATTCGATGACTGTAACTTGACCAACGTGAAACTTTATCTAAACTCTGATTTTTATCCGTACGATGACTTGAATCTGGATTTTGGCAAAAATCGATACGCCGTCCTTTTTGATATGTATGCGCGTTTTCGTAAAACTTATTACGGATACGACTGCTTCGATACGCTTTGCACCGTGGTTACATTCCTGACAAAAGGACCTTTTGTTGTCATTGATTGCTCGCAACAAAACGAATCTGTCAAGAGCGCCACCGTGGATGTGCGAATAGAATTTGACTGTAAAGAGAATGTACCGGCAAATACTACCGCCTATTGTCTCGTCTTACATGATCGCGTAATCGAATACTGTCCGTTGTCGAACGTAGTGCGCAAAATCATGTAAATTGCAATATCAGCGGATATTGCAATATAAGAGGCACTGATGTACCACGATAAGCTACAGATTGCTCCGTCGTTTCGTCATGATCGTACCAACGTTTGTCGATCTGCAAGGATTCACCGTCGGGATGAAATTTGTCGTAAAGGAGGTGGCGGTTCTGAGAAACGGGGCCGTTTTGGCGCATTACATTTTTACATGTCCCATGCCATGGAGTCTCCTCATGCAATCCGACAAGTCGTGCGCTTTCTGGTTGATTGCAAATCACCATGGACTACGATGGGAGGATGGAAACGTACCGTACAGCATGGCGAAACATCTAATTACATCGGCCGTGCTTGGAGAGGGTGACGAGACGTCGACTCTTGTGTACGTTAAGGGATGTCAGAAACGAGAATGGCTGGTGGATCTACTTGAGAATAAAGCGAGAAAAAGTCTAAACATTGAGACTTTGGATGCGGATTATGAAGATATCGAATCTTTAAATAATCTAGATGTTACTAATACTATAAGATGTGAAAAACATGTTAAGAATTGCGCGTTACAAAATGTATTAAAAATATCTAACTGGTGGTCGCGACACCAGAAATATTTATGATTTTTTTTTTTAAATAAACTATAGATGTATACACATATAGCTGTTTTATTTCCTTTTCCCACATAGTATAATATAGATGTTTTAGTTGTTCAAAAGCTGTTTTAGCTGTTCAAAAACTGTTTAATAGCTGTTTTTAAAGGTGTTTTAGCTGTTTTAGCTGTTCAAAAACTGTTTAATAGCTGTTTTTAAAGGTGTTTTAGCTGTTTGATAGCTGTTTGATAGCTGTTTAATAGCTGTTTTTAAAGGTGTTTTAGCTGTTTGATAGCTGTTTGATAGCTGTTTAATAGCTGTTTTTAAAGGTGTTTTAGCTGTTCGATAGCTGTTTAATAGCTGTTTTTAAATATGTTTTAAAGATGTTTGATAGCAGTTATCCAAATCAAAAGTCCGAAAGTCACGTTATTGTTTTCGTTAACATACGTGTCTCGCGGTGCCTTCATCGCAGGACACGTGCAAAACTGCACATCGTAGATTTTTCGGAAGGCGCATCCGTACGGTACGGTAACAAAACCAAACAAAAGATGTGACAATAGCGAGATGTAGAAGGATGAATTTGAAGGTACGCTCAGTAGTCGAGAGTTGACTGTCGTGAGTCCAACAGCGCGCGGTTTTATCGTTTTATTAGCGACGAGTACTTGAGTATAACAGCGCGGTCAGTGTATATAATAAAATGGATTTCGAGGAATTGTTTGAAGGACATGAAGTGGTAGTTGTAGCAAACGAGGAAGAAATGGAAGTTGAATTCAATGAACAAGAAGAAGTGGAAGTGATTGAAGAACTAGAAATGGACGTTGACCATGATGATGATGATGATGATGATGATGCGAGATTATCGGAAGACTCATGTTATGATAGTGACATGCCTGAAGATGCTCCACAAGAAATTTTTCGTGTATTGAATCAGGCTGAAATAAATACATTGAATCCGTTGACGAAAATGTGTTGCACGTATTATTATTTTACGCCTGGACATATGAAGTTTTGTGCGCCATGCATCATCAGACTAAGTGGACTATTTTCGATGCTACGTGCACATCATAAACATGAGACCAGGCCATACATATTGATGAACGGTCTCTTTTGTTCTTCATGTGGAGACCCGTTACACCAAATCATGCTGAGCAATTTGTGCTCAGTATGCACAAGCTCTTTGTGAGAGACATTTAAATTTGAACATTTGTGTGTATATAGTGTATATAGTACTGTAAGCCACCCAATCTGTTGTTAGTTATGGGTGGACAGATGCTTAAAATCTGTGACTTCGGCACAGCCTGTGACTTAAATACATATATGACTAATAATAAAGGCTCGGCCGCGTGGATGGCACCAGAAGTGTTTGAGGGATCTAGGTATACAGAGAAGTGCGATGTATTTAGTTGGGGTATTATTTTGTGGGAGGTTTTAACACGCAAAAAACCCTTTGATGATATTGGTGCTTCAGCCTCCTATTCCGACAATACGACCCATTATCGCTCCCAGACAGAGAGAAGGAATAAACAAACCGCATGGAACTTTCATGCCAAATGTTCTGGGTTAGCAAATTTTTGGTAAGCAAATTTTATATATACGGTACCGGAACCGGGAACGCGAACGGGGGCCGGGAGCGAGAGGGACCGCGCGCGAACGGGGGCCGGGAACGCGAGCGGGTGACGTCACGCGGACCGCCGCGGTCGTTGCTCGCGGTCGCCCCTCGCCCCGCGGCGCGGCGAAAACGCGGTCACCCCGCGGCGCGGCGAAAACGCGGCCCCCTCACCCCGCGGCGCGGCGAAAACGCGGCCCCCTCACCCCGCGGCGCCGGAAAACGCGGTCCCCGCCCCCGCGACGCATAAAAACGCGTACCCCGCCCCCGCGACGCACGAAAACGCGGTACCCCCCTCCCCCGCCCCCGCGACGCATGAAAACGCGGTACCCCCCTCCCCCTCCCCCGCGACGCATGAAAACGCGGTACCCCCCTCCCCCTCCCCCGCGACGCATGAAAACGCGGTACCCCCCTCCCCCTCCCCGCGGTATCCCCCCTCCCCCTCCCCCGCGGTATCCCTCTTCCCCCTCCCCCGCGGTATCCCCCCGCGGTTTCCCCCCGCCCCTCACCCCCCCTCGGAGCTCCCGGGGTAGAACCAACATAGTTTACCTACTGTCAGGATATATTTATTTCCATTATTCGTGATGGTTAATGGACCTACGATATTGAGCGCGCATTTTTCAAATGGTCGCTCGGGTGTGTCTGTAATAATTAATGGCATTTTTGTTTTTCGGTTTAGTTTATTCTTCTGGCAGTATTCGCATTTGCTTATATATGCCTCTACGTCTCTTGTTATACCGCTCCAATCATGCTGTAATCGGATTCGGTTCAACGTACGCGTGACTCCTTGGTGTCCTCCTGTCGGTGAGTCGTGAAATTCGTAGAGTATTTGCTGCTTTTCTTCCTCCGAGTACTCTCTCGGGGAGTCGTCTTTCTGTTGCGTTACGTTTATCGTTGATGCCTCCGCTATCGGGTTTCGGCTTAGTGCGTCGGCGTTCACATTATTTTTTCCGGCTTTGTGAACGATCTCGTAATCGTATTCTTCCAGCTTGAGTATCCATCTGATTAATCTCGAGCCGGGGTCGGTTACGTTGAATAGCCAGATCAATGGCTTGTGATCTGTTATTATTTTGAATTTAGTGCCATATAGATAGGGACGGAAGTGTTTTACTGCCCACACGATGGCTAGTAGCTCTTTTTCGGTTGTATTGTAATTTTGCTCCGCCTTGCATAAGACTCTGCTTGCGTAGGTTATCGGCCGGTCTTGGCCTACTGGCCCCTGCGAGGGCACGGCTCCGATGGCGTAATCTGATGCGTCCGTCGTCACCAGGAATTCCTTTTCGAAATCAGGGTCATTCAATACTGGTGCCGTCGTTAATTTCTTTTTTAATAAATCGAACGCGTTCTGCTGGTCTGTTGACCAAGTAAACTTTTCGCCCTTCTTTGTGAGCTTCGTCAAAGGTTTTGCTATTTTAGAAAAAATTTTCTATAAATTTTCGGTAATATCCGGTTAGACCGATGAAAGATTGTATATCCTTTACTTTTCTCGGGGTCGGAAATTCTTTCACCGCTTGCAATTTCGACGGGTCCGAGGATATTCCTCCCTCGGAAATCACATGCCCGAGGTAGATTACCTCTTTCCGTAAAAACGCACATTTGTTTGGCTGTAATTTTAAATTATATTTTTGGAGTCTGATTAACACGGCTATTAATCGCTTGAGATTAATCCGGCAATCCGGCTAGTACTGCGTACATTAGCCTCTGAAACGCTGGCGCGTTTTTTAATCCGAACGGCATTCGGTTAAACTCGAAATGTCCGTCCGGGGTGGAGAATGCCGTCTTATTCTTGTGATCTTCATGCATCGGGATTTGATGATATCCTGATGCTAAATTTAGCACCGTAAAATATTTCACGTTGCCTAGTTGGTCGAGTATGTCGGTGATATTCGGCATGGGGAATGAGTCTCCCATTGTCAGGTCGTTCACCTTTCTAAAGTCTATCACGACTCGAAATCTGATCTTGCCAGACGCGTCCAGTTTTTTCGGGACAATTATTATCGGCGCGTTCAATTGGCTTGCGCTGGGACGGATAATTTTGTCGTCCAGCATTTTCTGAATTTGTTTCTTTACTTCGGCTTTATGTTTCTCCGGTAACCGATACGGTCTCACGTTCACCGGCACGCTATTGGATCGCGTATTTATTTCATGTTCTATTGCCGTAGTCGCGCTCAGCTTATCTCCGTCTAAATAGAATACATCGCAAAATTCGTCGCAGATTTGTTCCACTTCTTTTCGCTCTTCATCGTTTAAATGCTCGGTCTGTAATTGTTCGCGTAATTTTTCGCGTCGCGCGGTAATGGACTCGCGTTCTTTGCTCGCGTGTAATGTGAGGACGTCGGCGGAGTCGTTTGCCGGCATGTCTTCTAATGTTACATGTGGTGTGAGTATCTCGACCGGCTTGTCCGTAACGTTTAGTATACTTATCGGGCATTTGAATTCGACGGGTTTCACTAGGCAATGCCCTATGAAAACTCCTGGGGCAGGTTCGCCGCTTTGCACGATACCTACTCGGTTGTGGTCGGTGACTGCTTCTACGATGGTTTTGCTGCGCGGTGGTAAGGTCACTTTCCGGTACGGCCGGAGTTTAAATGTGGTTTTACCTATTTTCAGCTGCTTCGACGTGTTTGAGATGTCGGCCTTGTGTTTCGTCAGGAAATCGTTTCCAAGTATCCCTTCGTATTCGATCGGGAAGTCGTCCTTCACTACGTACATAGTGTGGCGTATCTTTTTGCTCCCGAGATCCACTGTCGCCTTTATTTTTCCGATCGTGTGGATCTGATGTCCGGTTACGCCGATCAGCGCTAATTTTTCCTCACGCACCATCGTTTTTCGTTTCCTACTTTAATTAGGGTCAAAGTCGCTCCTGAATCTAGTAGTAGATCCATTTTTCCTTTTTCCGCCTCTTGGATGGGCAGTTATCATGTCCAACGGGCCTACCTTATGCTTCCCCGTTATCTGCGTCACTCCGCGGCAGCGCGTGCCTTATTCTTCCTAGGCCGCTCTTCCTCCTCGCTGCTACTGCTGGAGGACGTTTCGTCGCTCGTTTCTCGCGATTTAGTTTTTCTTATCGTACTCACGAGCGCCTTTTTTGTGGCATCCCCTTTTGGTCGGTGCGGTCGGTCAGTTTTTGGTTACCCGTTCAGCGACCAACACTCATCCCTCTTGTGCCCTGCCTTTTTGCAGTAGGTGCACTCTAACGTGTTTATGCCGCCGGGCTTGTCCGCTCTCGGCAGCGAGAATTTGTTTGCTTGCCGGCTCGCACGGCAGTCTCGCCCGTAATGATCGGTCTTTCCACATTTGTGGCATCGCACGGTCGCGTTTCCCGTATTTCGCGCGTTTTCCGGGTTAAATCGGTTGCGGTTTACCGGTTGTCCGTTCCGCGGGGAGAGGCCTTTAACCTTTTCCTCAGCGCTTGCGCCGGTTATTGCCTCTTGTAGGCTTTGATACCATTGCGCTCGGACCAGCATCTTGATGTCGTTGTGCAGTCCTATTTGGAAATTGTGCAGCGCTTGCATCTTGATGCTGTCCAGAATCGCCTTCTGCTCGGGCGGCAAACTTCACACTCGTCTGAAAAACGCTACTTTCGCCCCTTGGTGCACAATATACTATTGTATAGCGCACTTTTGTTGCTCGTGTCCTCATTAAAGCAGCATCAGATGCTATGAAGTTGACAAAATACATTTTGGTCTTCTGTTGTTCTTTTGTCACTGTGTTTTCGAATTTCACTTAGTTTGTAGTGCAATTTAGAGTTTTGTTGGTAACCATGAGCGGCAGACCTCATAAATCGAGCGACCGGTGTGTTAATCCTTTTGGGAAAGATCATATTGACAATCATATCGGATTTGGCTTGCGTTCTCTTAGTTTGTCCATGGCTAAAACATTTCCGTCACTAGATCCAAAAGGAAAAATTTGCAGCGCGTGTCCAAAAAAAGTATGTGCGATGAATGTATCCAATTCCAGTGTTAGTGACACAAGTCTTAATGAAAGTAATGATAGTATTGAACAATTACAAAAAAAGCGTTGCCGTGAAATAACTTCTAGACAAAAAAAGTTGGAAAAGATGTTGAGTGGCTTAAAGGAAAAATTGCCTTATAACGATCCTGATCGCTTACGTATTTTAACAATTGCTCCACCTAGTTGGTCTGTCCGGAAAACAGCACTGGAATTCGACACGACAACGTATATGGCACAAAAGACCAAAAATCTCAGATCTTCCAAAGGAATTCTTTCGATACTTCAACGGAGAGTTGGTCAGACTGTATCTAACGAAACCGTCGAGAAAGTGAAGGAATTCTTCCTCAATGATTTTAACAGTAGAATTATGTCCAGTAAAAAAAACGTAGTTTCTGTAAGAAGTAATGGACACAAATCTGTTGAGCAAAAGCGGCTTATGCTTTATAACTTGAACTAACTGCATGCTAAGTACAAGGAAGAAAACGTTGATTACCTAATTGGTTTCTCCAAGTTTTGTCAGTTACGTCCAAAGCAATGTATCTTTGCAGATGCAAGTGGTACTCATTGTGTGTGCGTTTGTGTTACCCATCAAAACTGTAAGTTGATGCTGGATGCAATAAATTTAAATAACTTAACGAAGAACTCACAAAAACCAATGACAGATTTTAAAGATTGCCTTAAAGCAATAATGTGCAAAGAATCCAACCCTGACTGTCATTTAAATAACTGTGCATCATGTCCTGGAACACAAAATGTCTGCAATTTTTTTATTTTCCTTCTTAACGAAGCAGCGGTTACTGAAATTACTTTTAGCGTTTGGGAGTCAACTGATAGAGCTACTTTGCGTACCGACTGTTTTCCTGTTGAGGACTTCATGCAAGAGTTAAGTGAGAAATTAATGAACCTGAAAACTCATCATTTTATTGCAAAGGAGCAATCAAATTATTTGAAAAAGATAAAGGCTACTCTGAAGGATAGAGAAGTACTTGTACAATGCGATTTTTCCGAAAACTACGCATTTGTTGTACAAGATGCCGCACAGGCGTTTCACTACAACAATGATCAGTGTACTCTGCATCCCTTTGTTTATTATTATAGGAAGGATAAAGAACTGAAACATCGTAGCATTCTTATCTTGTCTGATAGCCTTTCTCACGATACAGCAGCTGTATATGTCAGCCAAAAAATCGTTATAAAGGAAATAAAATCAAACTATAACGTAAAGAAAGTAATCTATTTTACAGACGGAGCAAAGCAACATTACAAGAATCGCTTCAACATCGCGAATTTGCTACACCACAAACATGATTTTAATGTAGAAGCGGAGTGGCATTTTCATGCTACCGTCCACGGTAAGGGAGCCTGCGATGGAGTGGCTGCTACCGCTAAAAGAGGAGCGGTAAAAGCCAGTCTGCAAGCCTCACTTACGGAAGCTATCTTAACACCTGTGGCTCTTTTCAAGTGGGCTAAACGAAACTTTGTTAATATGGATGTACATTTTTATACAAAAAAAGAACATGAGCACGTAAGGCAGTTTCTTGAAGAAAGATTTAGCAAAGCTAAAATGATGCCGGATATTCAGAAAAGTCATGCATTTATTCCCATGGATGATATGCGAATTGTCATTAAAAGATATTCTAATGCAGCTCATGGAGCTATCTTCCCTAAAAATAGTAGACCAAAGTAAAAAGTAAATTAATTAGAAGCTTCAAGCACACAAACACGCACATGTACACTCACACGCACACGCACACCACAAGGAGGGTTTGGAGTCTTTAAATACTGTGATGAATCACGGGGTCCTTATCCTTGGGGTATGCAAACACACACACACGCACACCCACACGCACACACACACACACACACACACACACACACACACACACACACACACACACACACGCGCGCGCGCGCGCGCGCGCGCACACAAATCCGAAAATCCGAAAACGGATTCGTAATCAACAATCCAAAATTTCCCTGGATGCAAAGTTTCGCGGAAATTGGTTGAATTTTGGATTTTACTTCCGCCTTGTTGGACCCGCCATTTTGAATTTTGAAAATCCGAAAACGGATTCGTAATCAGCAACTTAAAAAACTCCTGGATGCAAAGTTTCGCGGAAATTGGTTGAATTTTGGATATCACGTCCGCCATGTTGGACCCGCCATGTTGACTTTTAAATCTCTAGAGGATGTTATATCTCCAGTAACATTCCGAGAACATTTAAGGACGTAAATAATACTTTATATAACATTTATCAATAAATTATACCGATTTTCTGCGATTTTGCGCATTACATCCGCCATATTGGAGCAGCCATTTTGAATCACACAAGGGGCCACATGATACTTTAAAGTCTATGTTCATACCTTTCATTTAAGCTTTTATAGAAGTAAGTTCGGTTGAAAACTGTAGTGGGCAGCGAGTGTTCGATTTCACGTGGAATGATATATATAGTATAAAATATTAACAAATTTTTAATTTACCTCACTAATAATAGAATAAACAAGTTCTTTTCCTGTTTTATCCCTTACGAAAAAGTAGTACTAACAATCAGTACTCAGTACTGAGTGATCAGTACTCGTAGTATTGAGAGTATTAGTATGTTAATACTCATGAATACTGCAGAATGGTCAGTACTGTGTCTGTCAGTGCTTACAGTACTGGCAGTACTACAAGCAATAATACTCATTAGTACTTCAGAGTATTGAAGTGGTCAGTACTTTATCAGATTAATATTCGGAGTACTATCATGATAGTACTGCCAGTACTGTAAGAACTAATAGGCACAGTACTGACCATTCTGCAATATTCATGAGTTTTAACATACTAATACTGTCAATACTACGAGTACTGATCACTCAGTACTGAGTACTGATTGTTAGTACTACTTTTTCGTAACGTATCTTGGAAATACTAAATTAATAAAATACTAAATTAACGTACTAAACTATCAATGCTGCAGCGCGAGAAAACGATAAACACTCGTCAGTACTCTAAAGTTAATATATATACTACTTTCAGTTTACGATATTTTAGTTTAAAAGTATTTATATTATTAATAATCACTACTTTATCTTCTGTCTCCTGGTGGACAGAACTTAAAATTTAAGATCTCTCTAATCTTGAACACTTTTACAGTTCTCTGTGTGCGTGAGGCTATATATGTCAGCAGTTTATTATATCATATAGCATATCATTAGTTTATTTGCTTGCATGATTATTGCTGCACGAATGTACACTACGCTACCTAAGAAAAACAAAAATTATATAAAAGTCAAGACGACGTCAAAATGACGTTATTTTGATATCATCTGATTTTTTGTTCTATTTGGGTAGTACTGCGCAAGTACTGCGCCTGTACCACACGTTAGTATCTTACGAGTATTCGATAAGTACTAAAAGAGTATTAGTAGGAGTACTGGTGGGAGTACTGGAGGGAGTATTGGAGGGAGTACTAGAGGGAGTACTAAAGGAAGTACTGGAGGGAGTACTGGAGGGAGTACTGGAGGGAGTGCTGGAGAGAGTGCTGGAGGGAGTACTGGAGGGAGTACTGGAGCGAGTACTGGAGGGAGTACTGGAGGGAGTACTAAATGAGTATTGGATGAGTACTGAAAAGGAGTACTGACGAAGTCAGTATGGTCGAATTTACTAGTACTTTGAGTACTTATGTCTCCAGTACTTTTACCAATACTTTTTCCAGTATTACAACCAGTACTATTTTTTCATAAGGGATAGCGTATCCAATATGTATAATGCCATTTGGACTTAGCAACATTAGCAGTTTCATCCATATTAGTTACAGCAGATACAATGTTCTTTACATTGTATCTGCTGTAACTAATTAACAATGTCCACGTCACTTTGCAACGGTATGACGCAGATAAGAACAGGTAACGAAGAAAAACCACCGAGATTTCTCTTCTGCGCAAATACTTGTTCGCGCTTCTTTCTTCTTAATTGCAACAATTGGTTTCTACGTTCATTTTTTCGAAGTTTCTTCTCAAAATGCTTAGATGACTTTCCGATAACATTCTGTTCATCTATGCAAGAAAAAATAAGATATATCCTTTTATAGCGCTTTCACTGGCAGAGCTAGTGCGCACTCAGCTAGTGCACATTAATGCTGTTGTACACTGATTTAATCTCTAATATTCAAAGTAAAATGCAAATATTTCGACTGATAAAATACCTAGTACATATTTTATCAAATAGCGCAATAAAGAATATTGAGGATTTCATGATTTAACCTGTTTATACTAAACATACACTTTATGTTGGTTTGTGTACGACGGCTTTAATGCGCACCAGTTCTGCCAGTGAAAAACGCTATTAGAAATCAAAGAACGTTCTGCTTAAAACATTAGCATATAGAATTTTACATTAATTACCTTAATCTCACTCGGTCTCTCGTTCAAACGATGGCTTGGCGCAAAAAGACAGGAAATACCACCATGTTTCTTGATCTTTTTGCGATTTTCTGCCGATATCAAGGCCCGTATTCATAGCCAGTTTTATAGATGTTAGCTGTACATTTATAGAAATAAACCTTAAGTCGTAAGCAAATGAACCAATCTTCGATTACTGCAGATGCGGCTTTAATGTGAGATAATTTTTTGTTTTTAAGACTAATAATAAACCAACAAATTAGACCAACAATCATCAGCAAACAATTACGCATTGATTAGACCGTTTTTTAATTAAAAATGAGATTTTTCCGGCTAATTTAACGCTAATTTTTCTTTTTTAATTTAAAAACAAATTAAGAACCAACAAACGTTGTAATTAGGCCAACAATCACCGACAAACGACCAACAAACGATAAAAAAAATTAATAAGGTCGAAGTTGACCGGCTAAGTTACCGGAGCTCTTACATATAATAATATAGTAATGTCCTTCCTTGAAAGTCGCAAATGCCTTATGTTTATTTTCTTCTCTGCTCTTATAATCCCTTCTCGTGACTTATTCCGGCATCTCGCAGCGAAATAGCTCGTTTTTCCACAGATAAAAGAATTTCTTTGCTTTACTTTTTTGTCTTTGCCATTCTTGTCACTCGTCTTAGTATATAACGCTACTGTTTCTGTTTCGCCGATAGATTGTGTATGATTTTCCTTTACGTCTTGTAATAGCTTGATCTTCATGGCGTCTGTAGTTATAGAAGGGCCCGAACTTTCGCGGCCCATTATCATGTGTCTATATTCCTCCGAAAGACCCGACAGAGGCTACGGTAAATCTGAAGGAGAGCTCACTCCTCTCCGATTTCGATGAAATTAGGCTCATCGATGCGTTTTTTCTCAAAACAACCGAATCTGGCAGAAAAAGCGTCGCTCTGCCCCGCGAGATATTAAACGTTAAAGTTGACAGGAATCAGGTTATGATTCCTGTCATACCGACAACATGTAGCAACACTGAACATGTCCCGCAGCCACATGCGTTTGCTCCGTGGCCGCACGCGCATGCTCCGTAGCGACATAGTGTACTTCGACGCGTCTTACTTAAATAAATATCTTGTCATTTATGTACAACCTATCTCTTACAATGGCATACTCACAAGGGGAAGCTCAGGTGACTCACCCTGGGATTTCAATGCCATCGAATTTTTTGGTTATTCTTGAGGTAAAAAAAAGAGATACGTGTCCCGGCGTTTGATTGAATAGGCCTTAGTTTCGGAGTAATAAATTTGTGAAAATTGACATTTATTTATTTTTATTTATTTTGATGATACTGATATAGTATGCAAATTTTCGAAGTAGAAATTTTATTATCACATTATAAACATTAATGTAAATTTAATTTTAAGGGACTTTTAATTCAAGTAGTAATATTTAAAATAATAAATAAGTAATAATAATATAAGTTATTTGTAATAGGTAACATATATAAAGGTAACGTATTCGAATTTTCAATTGTTTGAATTTAAAATTTCATTGGAAATAATATTAACAGTATTTTAAATTTCTAGTTTCTAAAATAATTAGGAGTAGGGGAAAAAAAATATACAAACATCGGAATGTAAATGTGAATTTTTTTATTACAAAATTTAATTATTTTGATGAGGAACAATTACTTGGATGATAAACATCATAAAAACATTTAAAACATATAAATTAAACGATTGAAAATTCGAATACGTTTATATGTTACCCATTACAAATAACTTATATTATTATTACTTATTTATTATTTCAAATATTACTACTTAAATTAAAAGTCCCTCAAAATTAAATTTACATTAATGTTTATAATGTGATAATAAAATTTCTACTTCGAAAATTTGCATACTATATCAGTATCATCAAAATAAATAAAAATAAATAAATTTCAATTTTCACAAATTTATTACTCCGAAACTAAGGCCTATTCAATCAAACGCCGGGACACGTATCTCTTTTTTTCACCTCAAGAATAACCAAAAAAATTGGCATCAAAATCCCAGGGTGAGTCACCTGAGCTTCCCCTTGTCAGTGCAGCAATTAAACAATAATCCGTGGCTTGCGATTCAGGACATCATTGGCAATGCAAATACGTTGCTGAAATTTATACGGCAAATGTTCTGGGATAAAAATTTTACGGATCATAACTGAATGATTATTGTCAATTTTGCATATATAAATGGGGTATCGGAAGAATTTTTGCATGATGTACCATATTAGCTTTCACGCTAACAAATGCATACACAGCTGAGAGGAAGCGCAATATATTGAGTAT
This sequence comes from Temnothorax unifasciatus, assembly GCA_030770225.1. NCBI lineage: Eukaryota > Metazoa > Arthropoda > Insecta > Hymenoptera > Formicidae > Temnothorax > Temnothorax unifasciatus. The sequence continues at coordinate 133,983 of JASTWK010000265.1, read as the reverse complement.
AGATATCGATATTTAAATCATGAGGTAATTCTTTCAATATTAATTGATAACATAGCAAACAAGTATATTGTTTTTTATTCTTTGTAGCAATTGGGAGAAATGCGACGCAGCTGTGTGTACAGTTACAGCCTTTTTGATAGAAAAATGTTATATCTTAATATGAATCTATAAATAATTAAAATTGAATGTATTATTTTGAAGTTGTGATTTTCATTAAAGCAGATATTTTGTATTTAACTATTTAAAGCGCTTCACTAATCTATGTAGGTTAGTGACGCGCTTTAAAAGTATTTAAGTGTTTAAAGCGCGTCAACTAACCTATGTAGAATTAAGAATTTTTAATTGATTATATACTGGCAATGATTATAATCGTGGCAACGATTATAATTGTCGTGACAAATCGTCACCGCGTTTCGACCAAGGATTCCTGGTCATTTTTAAATTGATGTAATTTTAGATGCTTACAATATAAGCGTCTTAATTAAATAATAAAATTTATTGCGAAAAATATTACCTCAGCCAGGGTTCGAACCTGGAACCTCCCTCATTCCAGGTTCCAGGTTCGAACCCTAGCTGAGGTAATATTTTTCGCAATAAATTTTATTATTTAATTAAGACGCTTATATTGTAAGCGTCTAAAATTACATCAATTTAAAGATGACCAGGAATCCTTGGTCGAAACGCGGTGACGATTTGTCACGACAATTATAATCGTTGCCACGATTATAATCATTGCCAGTATATAGTCAATTAAAAATTCTTAATTGTGTTAATTATTCTCTGGCGAAGCAAATGTTACTTATTTGGTTTTAACCTATGTAGGTTAGTGACGCGCTTTAAACAGTTAAATACTTTTAAAGCGCGTCACTAACCTACATAGGTTAGTTGACGCGCTTTAAACATTAAATACTTTTAAAGCGCGTCACTAACCTACATAGGTTAGTGAAGCGCTTTAAATAATTAAATACAAAATATCTGCTTTAATAAAAATCACAATTTCAAAATAATACATTTAATTTTAATTATTTATTGGATTCATATTGATCTAACATTTCTCTATGAAAAACGCTGTAACTGTACGGCTGCGTCGCATTTATCCCATATGCCACAAAGAATAAAAAACAATATACTTGTTTGTTATAGGGGAGAGTTGGCAATTACCGCGCGGTTGACAATTCCGCGCCATTGTTTATCTCAATAACTATTTGTATTACGCGCCTACAATGATGTTAATATCATAGGCAGCGTTCGGGGAGCGCGCTATTAGCGCTATTGCATCATTCTATCTTTATCGCTCATCAAGTGTAGAACAAGGATAGAATAAGCAAATAGCGCTAATAGCGCGCTCCCCGAACGCAGCCATAGAGTAACACGAAATACCCCACCTGCATGCGCCGTCAATGCGTTCCGGCCGTCCATGTAAACACAGTGCTCTGGAAGCTTCTCTGCTTGCTCGTTGCAATTTTGCTGGTAGCTTCGATAAGAGGTGAGTAACATAATATTTTCATTAGAGAAATAATCCTGACGGATTTGATAAGCTAAAACACTATAAAATTAGGTTGCAAAGTAATTTTAGAAACACGCGTTTCTTTCCTATATATTTTAAGGTTATAAAGTAAAATGATTGAGTTTGATAATTTCGCGCTATTGTCAAACGTATGTGCGAAAGTGTCGAACACAAAAATGTTACGTTACGGCAATTTAATGTTTTTTTTTTAGATGGCTGAATCTATTTCGAAAAAGAAGAGGACATGGGATCCACAAAATATGAAGTCTGCGCTAGATGCAATAAGTAAAGACAGTAAAATAAAGACAGCGGCCAGGAATTTTAACGCATAAATAATGCATAAATATAAAAAAACATTTTTTATTATGTTCTACTTCATGTCACAAACTAAAATATTAATAATTTTTCAAAAAGTGAGAAAACGCGGTATTATCAAACTGGGCACGATTTTATCAGACCTGGTCACGATATTATCAGACCAGTTTGATAATACCGCGTTTTCTCACTTTTTGAAAAGTTATTAATATTTTAGTTTGTGTTTAACTTTCAACATTATTGGTATGATATATGGATAGCCAAATAAATGACCTATCTAAAACTACACAGTTTGTTTTTTTGAAGCATTAGATATACGCTTCGGTTCTTAGGGGCTCGGTAATTGCCAACTCTCCCCTAGTTATCAATAAATATTGAAAGAATTACCTCATGATTTAAATATCAAAATCTATACTCAATATTGCGCTTCCTCTCAGCTGTGTATATTTAAAGTTGGCGCAGTTTTGCATGCGCGTGCGACCACTGAGCATGCGCATGTGGCTGCGGGGCATGTTCAGTGTTGCTACATGTTGTCGGTATGATAGGAATCATAACCTGATTCCTGTCAACTTTAACGTTTAATATCTCGCGTCGCGGGGAAGAGCGACGCTTTTTTCTGCCAGATTCGGTCGTTTTGAGAAAAAACGCGTCGATTGAGCCTAATTTCATCGAAATCGGAGAAGAGTGACCCTTATGGAAAAATACACTCAACTTTTGGTGTTAACCGTTAAAAAAACACCATAGAAAAATTCTTAAAGTTGGGTGTGATTTCGGACCGCCAATTGAAGGTTAACCATCATTTGAAGGTTAATCTTCAATTGGCGGTTCGAAATCACACCCAACTTTAAGGGTTTTTCTTTGGATGATGGTTAACCTTCAAGTGATAGTTAACCTTCAATTAATGGTTAATCTTTAAAAATGACGGTATAAAATATAAACCCTCAAATGAAAGTAACAAATATGGCGTCCCAATGAGAATCTCTTAAGGACTCCGCTCGCTGAACCGGACTCCTCGCCTCGATTCTCCCTCTCGGACGCTAACTGCCACAGCTCTCCCTTTCCTGACGGTGAGCTCTCCCTGGTCATCCGACTCTTGTTCGGTTGGTCTCCAGAACACGCGCCGCAACGATCAATCCGTCAAGAAAGAGGTAACGGACTCGACACGTTCGAAGAAACGCAAGCAAGTGCGGCTATGACACCTAACAAGTGAGGAAAGAGGCGGGGGCTCTTTGAGAGTGGCGACTCGCGCCATCTAATGTGAAACGATCGGGCGTTGTAAAACGCGAAAAAAATTTGAGCGCAATATCTGAACAAATTATTTAATTTTTAATAAGTTTAATTATTAATATTTATTTTTATAATTAAATTTATTTTTTATTTTGACAAATGTAAATACAAATATCTTATTGTATAAATATTTAATATTAATAATTTAATTAGTTGCTTAATTTAACTTCTTGTTTAATAAATTAACGGATGTAGTACTGAAAATGTACCTATTATATAATATTTTAGTTTTCAAAATTGTCAAATTACAAACAGGAATTTTGTTGTGACTTTTACAGTTATAAAGTAACTATTTAATGGAAATGGAAGCCTAAAAAAGTTAATATTGTAACGCAATTATTATAATGCTCAAATCATAAAATTTACATTATCCATGTCTGCCAATACAATATAATGTTTTATTTTTATTCTTATTTATTTTTATTAGGCTCAATACAGGCCCTGGATCCAAAATCCAATGAGATCGTCTATTGACCCCCCTCAAACCTTTCAACTTTTATCTGAAACACTTTTCCAATAAATCAAGCCGTCAATTGACACTTAACGAAGATTAACACAATAACATTTAAACGACACCCAACGATAAAGGGATCATGGCGACACTGATTAAATCGACATAGAACATTAAAGGTTAACACCCTGTTAACACCGAACCAACATCCAACGATGAGGATCAATCTCCAACCTACACTAAACATTGAGGCTTAATCCCCAACCTACACATATCATTGAGAATAAACTCCCAATATACACTCATCATTGAGGATTAAACCCACAATTTACCTAAACCTTAATGGTCAACACTCAATCTACACTTAAATTTAAGTGTTGACACTTAACTTTGATGACAAACACTAAACTTACGCCCAAATTTGAGTGTTAACTTAGTGTTAACACTCAAATTGGGTGTCAACCATCAAAGTTGAGTGTACTTTTTCATAAGGGGAGCTCTCCTTCAGATTTACCATATATTCTTATTTCCGTTCCTTCTTTTCGTCTTTCAACGTTATTCTAACCTTGACTCGTGACTTGATTGATTCGTGTGTATCGTCGGCTTCGCGCGCTTCCGCCATGACAGTTGAAGTTACAAATCGAACTTGTGTTTTATTTAATCTGACCCAGGTTGGAACTGGATCGTTAAATCGAAAACGCCATAAGTATCTATCACATGTCTACCACAGATATTTACTAGTTCGTAACAACGCCGCTAAGCGGCGCATAATGGTAAGACCAGCTCGTAAGTAATTTTCTGTTAGAAGCAAATATAACCAGGAGAAGCAAAATTGAGACATCCGCGAGTCTTCGGACCAGGCTCCTTTTTTAAATCTATAAAAAAAATATTTTTAAGATGTTGATTCAACGTTTATGTTCTTTATGGGGTTCTTTGTATATAATGGACATATATAAAAATAAAAAATATCGAATAAATATCCACGCAAATATCTAATCAATATTCACTAGTCGTACAATAGGTATTTATATAAATATCCACTGGATATTTAATGGATGTCCAATGGATATCCCTACGGATATCCAGTGGATATCCATTAGATCTCGTATTGCGGACATTTGGATATTTATTGGATATCTAATGGATATCTCGTAGATATCATGGATATACATTGAAGATATTTAATAGATATCTATTAAATATTATGTTCTGTGTGAGCAACCTTGCCATAACTCTAATGTAACTCTGATCCGGTGGAAACAGGCAAACTAACCTAACTTTAACTCGACTCGATTCTAACCCGCGGTAAAAATATACAATCAGTACAATCTTAGCACGTGCTTTAGATTAATCTTCTCTGTGTCTGCAGTGTATTCTGTTGTACCCAGCACATAGATTTTTTGCTTCAAGACACGTGTGCATCACAAACTTTCACGAAGAGTAGTTTTCTCGACCCATAAGCTTTTCGACTTATCCGATTTCATAGCTTCCAGAATCTTCCATTATATTGTCTCTGACACGTGTCACTCACATTCGGTCACTTTCACTTTAATTTCCGCGACCCGCTTCTTCCTTTTCTAAAGCTCTTGCACTAAATGTCACGTTAATTTAATGTTTCTGAGCTCATAACCTGTTATAATATTCGAAATGTTCGAAAGAATACGTTAGTACGTTACAAAATGAAAAAAGACATGTGCACGCATAAGCTACCAGAAATGTTGTGAGCGGGGATGAAATAACGTGCACACCAGATCCATTGAACAGAAGGAAGTGAATATCTATATTATATTACCGGAAACGAATAGGCAGGATACATATATATATGCACGGTACAACGTGAATCAAAGTATAGCGCCAGATTCAAATACAGACTTGAACGCATTCACATACTCTAACACGCCCCCTTGAATGCATTTCATTCAATGTTTGTTTCTTAAACCTAATAACTCCGTTAGTTTTGCATGTTTCGGCTTCGGGAGAGCCTTAGTTAAGATATCCGCAATCATGTCATCAGTTGCTACGTGTTTAATGATAATATCTCCTCGATTTTGCATGTCTCTGATAAAATGGTGACGAATATCAATATGTTTAGTCCGCTGACTCGTACAAAAATTTTTGCTTAAACTAATAGCACCGTTACTGTCAAAATTTATTACAATACTATAATCGCGTTTCCCAAATATTTCGTCCGACAGATTTCTAAGCCATTTAGCCTCCTGACATGTAAACGACAACGCGATATATTCGGCTTCGACTGTCGATAGTGCCACTGTTTGTTGCTTTTTGCTATACCAAGAGATGGCCGATCCGTTTAACATAAATATAAATACGCTGCCACTTATGGATTTTCTGTCTTTTATATTATTTCTCCAATCCGTGTCACTAAAACCTATTAGATTATGTTTTCGCTCTTTGCTATATTTTATGCACATATCTGATGTACCTTTTAGATAACGGAATATCCGCTTAACGGCAGTCCAATGAATATTACGCGGTTCTTTATTAAACCGACTGACTATATTTACCGCTAACGATATATCGGGCCTTGTTATCTGCGCGACATAGAGTAACGATCCTACCGCTTTTAAGTATCGCTCTCTAAATTCTTCGGTAGTTTCTTCATTATTCGAGTCCTCCTGAGTGACCTCTTCGTTGAGATTGATGTGCGGATCTGCCGGAGTTCCAACTGGATTACAGTCTTCCAGCCCAAATTCTCTAAGTTTCCTGTTTATGTATTCTCGTTGTGTTAAACTTATTTCATTTTTTAAGTTATCCTGGTGTATCTCGAATCCCAAGAAATGTTTAGCTTTTCCGAGGTTTTTTATTTCAAAATTTTTGTGTAGATAATCTTGTAATTTCTTTCTTTCCTCTTCGTTTCTTGTTAGGATTATTTTATCGTCTACATATACAGCTACAATTATCATGTTTTCTTCTGTTCCTTTTACGTACACGCAAGAATCTGCTTTTAATCTTCTTAGTCTATATGCCCTTAGTTTTTCATCTAACGTTTCGTTCCAAGCTCTACCACTTTGCTTGAGACCGTAAATAGCTTTATTTAACTTCAATACCTTCCTTTGACTTTGATCTTTATAAATGCCTTCGGGTGGTCGTAGATATATTTCCTCTTTTATTTCGCTGTTCAGATAAGCCGTATTGACATCCATCTGTGTCACCGTCCATCCTTCTGCAGCTGTTGTTGCCAATAAGAACCTAATTGTCTCATACCGGACGACTGGGGAGAAAATATCTTCATAGTCTTGCCCATAGATCTGCGCGCACCCTTTGGCTACCAGACGGGCTTTAAATCATGGTTCAGATTCGTTTCCTTTTTTCTGGAATACCCACCGAGTATTTATCGGTTTTATTCCATCCGGTGGATCCATTTTGCACCATGTTTTATTCTTCATTAAGGCTTTAAGCTCTTCTTGGATCGCATATTTCCATTTCTCACATTCCAAGCTGTCCATAGCTTCTTCGTATGTATTAGGAACTTCTGAATTCTCTTCGGTTATCAAATATGACACGTAATACGGTTTCGTCACTGGTTTCCGTTTTCGTTCTGATCTACGCAAGGTCGTTCCTGTTGACACGTTTGCTTCCGCATTATCTCTGCGTATTACTTGTTCCCGTGTTCCTTCGTTAGAGGCTTCCTCGAAAACGTCATCTTCCGATGGATCTTCTATCGTGTCATCATGATCGTGTCCCGTTTCTTCTTGCGATTGTAGTTCCGAGTTCTCCTTCACAATGTAATTTATTGTATCTTCTATCTCTTTTTGTTCTATAGTTTCGACTCTTTGATTCTCTCGAAAAACTACGTCTCTACTTACAGTGATTTTCCGTGTCTTAACGTCAATAAGTCTATAGCCTTTTGTATGTTCCTCGTATCCAACAAATGTGAGTTCATTCGCCTTAGGATCCCATTTGTCACGTCTCTCTCGTGGAATGTGTACCCAGGCTCTGCATCCGAAAATTCGAAGATGTTCTACGTTTGGCGGTTTTCCTGTCCAGAATTCTTCTGCTGTTTTACATCTCAGAATACTCGCAGGACTTCTATTCAGTAAATATACTGCCGTCGCTGTAGCTTCCGCTCAATACTCCTTTGGAAGACTTGCATCTATTAATAGACATCTCGCGCGCTCTGCTATACTACGATTCGCTCGTTCTGCTAACCCGTTCTGCTGTGGATTATAAGGTACAGTAGTTTGATGTGCAATACCATATTTATGCAATACATTCTTAAATTCTTTACTAATGTATTCACGCGCATTGTCCGTTCTTAACGCTTTAATTCTTTTTTCGGTTTGTGTTTCCGCGAATGTCTTAAATTTATTACATGCTTCGAGTGTCTCACTTTTGTGTTTAATAAAATATACAAACTTTTTTCTACTATAGTCGTCTATAAAAGTAATAAAATATTTTGCTCCGCCTATTGAATCTCGCGACATCGGACCGCAAATATCTGAATGAATTAAATCTAATACATTTTTAGCTCGCTTACCACTAGACGGAAAGGGTTTCTTACTAATTTTCCCTTGTACGCATACATCACACGCTTCTTCGTTTCTATCAAAGTCTCTCATTTGGTCTCCATGGTCCCTGGCTAAGCGCTCCATTCCACGTTTTCCAGGATGACTCAATCTTCGGTGCCAGATGCTTCCTCGTTTTGTTTCTTCCACCGTAGCGTAGACCTGTTCTGACATCAGATTTAGCTTGTAAACGCCCCCGTACGTACTCGCTGTAGCTAACAAGTTTCCATTTGAGTCTGCGATCGAACAACCAAACTTTGTTATCTTGATTCGATGATTCTTTGCCGCTATCTTCTGCGCTGATAACAGGTTGGCTGCTAAGCCCGGTACGTATAGAACGTCATCGATTCTGATTCGCTGTTTCCTTCCTTTGACCAGCGTTGTAATCTCTGCAGTTCCGATCGCTTCTGCTCTCATCTCGCCATGATTTGCCGCAGTTACTTTCTTGTCGCACTTCTTTGCCTCCTTCAAACAGATTGCATTCCCTGTCATGTGCGATGACGCACACGAATCGAGATACCATTCGTTGATTTTGGTGTTTTCTTGTCCAAACATAGCAAATGCTTTATCGGTCGAATCTGTTTTATTTTCCGCATCCTTCTTTGGTTTGTAACGACACTTTGCAGCAAAGTGGCCTGGTTTGCCACATGTAAAGCATTTCCTCATCTTATTTTTATCCTTTGCAGTTTTCTTCTCTGCTTTAGCGTATAGTGCTGCTTCCGTCCCTTGTTGTTCAACCTTACACTTAACTTCTTGCAGTAACTTTGTCCGCATCGAATCCGTTGTAATAGGTGTGCCGGAACTCTCTAGGCCCATTATTATTGGCCTATACTCCTCTGGTAATCCAGATAATAATAGCGCGCCTACCATCTCGTCCTTAACCTTAAAATCAAGTTCTTTGAGGCTATGTGCGGTAGTCGTAATACGATTGACATACTCTTCTATAGATGTGCAATCCACTAACCTCGTTGACGTCAGGTTGCACAAGAGACCCACCTTCCTCGTTAAGCCTTTATCCTCGAAGGCGTTTTTCAGACGGTTCCATGCTTCCTTCGGTGTGTCGGCGTCTTGTATGTGTCCATAATTCTGCTTCTTTATGGATAATATAATTTTCGCTCGTGCCTTCGACATCTTCTTCGTATCATTGACGTATTCCGGCTTTTCTAGAACGCATCCCCACAGATCTTCCGCCTCCAGGCATGCTCGCATCGCAAACTGCCATGACGAGTAATTTTCTCGGCCGACTAGTTTTTCGATGTGTCCGAGACTATAGCTTCCCGAATCTTCTACGGACGTGGCCATTTTGTCTTCCCACGCTCGAGATTTCTTGCCGCTTTTCGCGTTCGGGATTTCGTGCTTCTAACCTTCTTAGCTCAGCGCTCGTTGCTTTCTCCACACGTGCTTCGCCGTACAAGCAGTTTGATTAACTCGGTATTTGCCCTGGGCCCATAACCTGTTGTGAGCGGGGATGAAATAACGTGCACACCAGATCCATTGAACAGAAGGAAGTGAATATCTATATTATATTACCGGAAACGAATAGGCAGGATACATATATATATGCACGGTACAACGTGAATCAAAGTACAGCGCCAGATTCAAATACAGACTTGAATGCATTCACATACTCTAACAAGAAACAAAGAGAACAGTTTATTCGTGCTTATAGCTTACATAGGGAGCTTTCCAGCAAGCGACACAAGTCGACACAAGTATCGTTTTATCTTTGTTACTCATTACCAAAAAAGAAAGATAGAACGATGCTTGTGTCGACTTGTGTCATTTAGGAATGTTCAGTGTAAAACTCGGGGCAGAGATGGCGCCATGGCGTCCTGTTCTGTCATGGCGGCGTCACCAACACTAACTCAATATACATGTATGTGTTGGTGTATTTGTGAGCACATCCGTGAGATATACCAGAGAGAAAAATGAGAGTGGTCATGCCCGCGTTTTGGCTGTACCCGAATCCTGTCGGTATGTGCACGTTTTTGTGGTTCTCTTCCGTGCTATGTCTCTGTTATATTTCACGGATGTGCTCACAGATACACCAACACATACATGTATATTGAGTGTGTTGGTGACGCCGCCAGGACAGGACGCCATGACGCGATCTGCCCCGAGTTTTACACTAAACATTCCTATTTGCTGGAAAGCTCCTATAGTATAGTATCTAAGGTTACGGTCAACGTTACGCTACAAATGCTTCGAAGCATTTTTTGATTGGTTAATTCGTAAAATTCTTTTTTCTGATTGATCGATCAAATGCTTCGAAGCATTTGTAGCGACACGTTGACCGTAGCCTAAGTAAGACTGAGTTTCCACTGAGCGCGTCGCGTTATCCATTGCAACCAATCAAAACATCTTATTTTATTATATTATTTGTGACGGAATGTTTAGATTGGTTAACGACAGACGACGCGAAGCGTGACGCGCTCAATGGAAACTCAGCCTAATCCGCTGCCAAGGAAGGTATAAACGGGAGAGTGTGTAACACAAACTAAAAATAGATTTTATTTTTAACACTATTGCAATTATTACACAAGCGCAATAGGATATTGATAATATTGCTATAGATGTATAGATTATGTGTGCATTGATAAAATTTTTATTAATAATATCTTCTTGCAGGAATACCATCAAATTGTTCTCACATTTAAACCAAGTTTAGATTCCAAGTCACCAAATCCATTTCTTCCGGAACATCCACGCACGTTAATACAGCGTGGAGTTACAGTGCCCTTTCTTTTAGGTTTTACCAGTCAAGAAGGAATATTTTTTGTACGCAGCAAATTTTTTGGACGTATGTATATATTTGTTTTTGGCTTTATTAACCTTATTTAGACTGTCGGAAAAACCATTTTTATGGCTCTGAACAAATCTCGACATTCTGCGCATGTGTTTGTTATTTATATTAAAAATAAGATGTAACATCTTTAAATTGCGCCAATTTCAAAGAGAATATATACATATATCGCTTTGAAAAATAATTTTTGCGCAACTACTTTAAAAAAATAAAACTTAAGTGGTACGTACCTTGTATTCCCATTCAAAGGTCTTCTCATTCCAACCCAAGCTTGAATTCTTTTTAACAAAATTATAATATTACAAAGAATCATTTTAATCACAAAGAATTAAAGAGATAACAGTACAAAATAAAAATATTTAATTAAAATAAAATAAGTAAATTTTTCTTGTAAAAAAAACTTTATTGCTTTTTTATTCAATCAAAAATTTTGTGCTTTATTAAATTCAATCAAAATTTTAGTATTTTATTAAATTATAAGATCTAGCAGTGCCAAGTTTAAAAAAAATATTAATTATTTCATTTTAATTAAATATTTTTGTTTTGTACTGTTATCTCTTTAATTCTTTGTGATTAAGGGCCCTGGATACCCAG
>JASTWK010000265.1:110000-117500 GCA_030770225.1 Temnothorax unifasciatus | reverse complement strand
ATGTACCTGGCTTATAAATAAATAATTATAAATAAATAATTTATTGAAATAAATTTGTTTTGAAATCTTGGAAATGATAAAAGTAAAGACAGTTATTGATAAAAAAAGATAGCTCTACACTACTCTACAGTATTACTTTTAGCAATAAAAATACGAGCAATGTATAATTGTTCAAAAAAATATTGAAGATAGGAAAAATGTAATATTTACTGTTAAAATAGAACATTTATCGAAGTAGTCTACTTAGAAATAATTTCGTTACTTTATAATCGCATTTCGAATATATTAACATACAAATGTCATGTTTTTTAAGCCATTTTACATTAAAAAAAGTATTTTAAGAACAAGTTTTCTAATATTACGAAGTCAATTATTTCTTATATAACAAAAATGTTCTTAAAATATTATTTTTATTTATTATTTTTTATTATTATTTTAACAATATTCTATACATATAGTTATTAATTACGATTTTTAAAAATTATTTCAGATATAAGCAACAAGGTTCTTAAACAAATCGATTCTGATTTCGAAAAGGCCGGACAAGCCAAAGTTTGGTCTGGATTATCACAAATACCGATTACACCGGAAGACTTACGATTTTTATATTTCGGCAATAAGTCAGTGTCAGAGGAAACTTTAATGGATTATTCGAATTTTCTCGGCGACGAACTTTTTTATCGCGGCATTATGGAAATAGCCGACATCCAAACGAAGCTGAATAATGTAACGTATCTATATCAATTTTCATACAAGAGTGAAACTTCAGTCGTCAAGAAATTACTGGATATAAATCTCTCAGGTATTATCAATAATTAATTTAGGATTACATAAGAGAGAGTTTTTAATCCTAAAGAATACGTTTATACAAGTATATAATTTAAAAAAATATGCTTAAACATATGAAAAACATTGCATTTTAGAAAAAAAGTTTAAAAAAAATGTTTGGTTTTGAGGGGGACACAAAATGATAAAGTCAGTATAACCTTGCGTGACAATTCCAAAGTAGCGTAAAGGTCACATTCAAATTTTTAAATAAAAACTCTAATTTTTTTTGTAGATTTTTGTAGCTGACATCAAGACTTTTTCAAATTACTATGATTAAATTGAATTTTGTTCAGGATTTTCTGAGTTATGATACATTAAAGTTTGGGAATCATCGGCATTAACGTTACTCAATGTACACCGCGGGATGAGGATTTGATTTTGTAAAACATCATGTAAAGACCGTATTTATAGTCGGATCTTATATTTAAGGGGGAACATATGTGTAGACCGCAAGAAAAATAGGTAAAATTCGAGAATTTTTATCTTGGAAACTATTAATTCGATTCGATCCGGTTTTTTTTTATTTAATAGTATCTACATTGAGGCACGTTCACAAATTTTTTTAAGGGAATTCATTCCCTCGGAGCGCTGTTCTCGTGGCCGGCGTAAAATGTGTTTTCGCAGACACGGTTCACGGTTCCCAAGATTTCGCGCAATCGGTTGATCTGAAACGTAAAATTGAAACGGATTCTTAAATAGCAATACATAAAGCAATTTCCATCGGGAGCTTTTATTTAAAAAATTTTTTTTACCGAAACGTCGACTGTTTGAACTCAAGATTCATTTTTCGACCCAAATTTTCGACCTTTGTAGTCTGATTAAAAAAAAACTAGTTGAGTAAAAAAAAATCTCTCGATGGAAACGAGATAAACTATCGCAAAACATTGTGTGTAAATTTGAAGCAAATCGGTCCAGCCGTTCTCGAAATATTCTGGGAACCGACTTCGAAAACACATTTTACGCCGGCCACGAGAACAGCACTCCGAGGGAATAAATTCCCTTAAAAAAATTTGTGAACGTGCCTCAATGTAGATACTATTAAATAAAAAAAAAACGGATCAAATCGAATTAATAGTTTCCAAGATAAAAATTCTCGAATTTTACCTATTTTTCTTGCGGTCTACACATATGTTCCCCCTTAAGACCATCTTAACCCTTAACTAGCACGCGGGGTGTCAAACACCCCAAAACGAATTTCGTCAAGTTTAGGCATCTTTCTCGGTCAGTTTATCTATGAATTTATTTTTGACTGAGATATGATTTTTTTAAGCAAAACAAGCCATTTTTCATAACAAATTTATTTCAAGAATTTTTTTGAAGCCTCAAAACTAAAAATTTGATAGTTTAGGCTAATGGGTATCATTTTCCAGTGTTTAATGTATGTACTTGATTTTTTTCAAGCCTATTGGAGCCTCTATTTCGCCGTACCCAACGTTCAAAGTGTGTAGGGTGTACAACACCCCGTATGCAGATAACGTTCGATCGCGAACGTGTGCTAGTTAAGGGTTAAGTACGATCTTAAGATGTTATGAATAACCAATCACAGAGCCGTATTGGCATCTTAAGACATTACTTAAGATAGTCTTGAAATAAGATCCAATTATGAATACGGGCCGTAATCCTAAAAAGGGCTGATATAAGTATGTACGTGTGGGTGTGTGTGATTTAATTGGGTACAAAACAGAAAATTAAGATGCTTTGAAAAAAATATGATAATTATACATATTAGTTCCGACCTCACGGATTTCAATAACCTTAACATATATTGTCAAGAACATAACCCTGTTTGAGTAACGCTCAAAAAGTTTTAGCCGTCGCTCATTATTTATTAAAAAATTATTAACAAATGTAACCGAGAAATATAACAGTTTGTGTCGATACTAAGGGAAGTAATTTGCTGATATGTGTGGTATAGACAGTACACATATCAGCAAATTACTTCCATGGCACTGGCACAAACTATTATATTTCTTAAATTCTTTTGTTAATAACTTTTTAATAAATAACGAGCGACAACTAAAACTTTTTAAGCGTTACTATTTTTTATATAATTCTTTAAGATTGGGTCAATTATTTCCCGAAAAATCGATTCATTCATGAAAAATTATCCATTAATCAAAAATTAAACTTATCCTCCAAAAATTAAAAAAATTTTAGCACTGGTTTCAAGAAAATAGGTCTATTAATACTTATTATTTCTCTAAAATTTTAAAAATTTTGGAACCGGTTTCCAAAAAATCGGTAACAATCCCCAAACTCACATTAATTAGAAGCACCAATAGAACCCCATGAATCCTCCAATTTTCAACTCCATAGTAGCCATCCTCATAAAATTAGTAATCTTTTGGTACCAGTTTCATCAAGATCATCAACAAAAAATTAGAAAAATTTTGGCACTGGTTTCAAGAAAATTAATCCATTAATAAAAAATTATCCATTAATAAAAAACTAAACTTATTATCCAAAAATTAGAAAATTTTTTAAATTATTTTTTGAAAATTAAATAATTTCTAAACCGGTTTCCAAAAAATCGGTAACTAAAAATTATCCATAAAAATTATTTTAAAAAATTATAAAAAAAATTTAGCTTGATACCTCAAAGTTTGCGAAAATTGGAGCAATCACGTACATTTTTTTTGTTTTAACAGAAATCGGAAACCCCTTTACTATTAGCAATTTTTCTAATTCTATTACATTCTTTAGTTGTTTCTACTCCTATCTATATATATAATTTTTTAAGATTTAGTTAATTATTTCCTGAAAAATTGGAAAAATTTTGGAACCGGTTTCTAAAAAATCGGTAACGAAAAATATAATTCTTTAAAATTCGGTCCATTAACGAATGAGTAGTTTGCAGACAGATAAACAAACAGTCGGGTTTTATATTATAGTATAAAATATGATGTATAACGAAATTATACACTTTATAGCAACCCCCGGGAAATTCTACCCCTACTTCATGTACAATTCTTTGAAATTCGGTGAATTATCCGAACCGTGTTGTGATCAAAGTCACAATATATATACAGCGTATCCAATTATAACGATTACAATTATGTATGCTATTGGGATTTTCAGTCGTGACGTCACAAGGCCAAGATGGCTGCTCTATTCCTGAAAGTAATAGAGCTGTCATACGTAAAGTGTACGTTTCTCATAAATAATTAGTAAAATAACGGTGTGTGTGATAAAAAAGTGCGATGGGTGAACACCTAGAAGACAGAGGGGCAAGGTTTTCCCCTAGAGACACAAAAAATCGCGATTCTTGCTGTGTATTTGGCTGCAAAAGCTATGGATTAAAAGATACTTCTGTGCGATTCCACATGTTTCCACCTAAAGGAAAGTTCTATATTGAAAAAAAAGACATGTTTGGAAATATAGAGAAGATTGATGTTCGAAAACAATGGGAGAGAGTATTGAAAATAGCAAAACCAGAGTGGATAACCAAAAAGTGGACTCCGTTTTGCTGGGATATCTAAAATATTAATAAAATTTTATTTGTTATTATTAATCTTCAATTGATAACAGGAGTGTTTGAAGTACTTTTGCGTTTAAAAAATTGGTGAATTGTTTTTACATACTACATTTAATATACAATTTATTATAACTAATATTACTCATTAATATTCAGTGAATATATTTTACTTGTTATTGTTCAGTTATTATCATATTGACTTACCAGACAGAACGTAATCACTCCTGTCAAAGTGCAAAGAACACACTGTCCACTTTTTGGTTATCCACTCTGGTTTTGCTATTTTCAATACTCTCTCCCATTGTTTTCGAACATCAATCTTCTCTATATTTCCAAACATGTCTTTTTTTTCAATATAGAACTTTCCTTTAGGTGGAAACATGTGGAATCGCACAGAAGTATCTTTTAATCCATAGCTTTTGCAGCCAAATACACAGCAAGAATCGCGATTTTTTGTGTCTCTAGGGGAAAACCTTGCCCCTCTGTTTTCTAGGTGTTCACCCATCGCACTTTTTTATCACACATACCGTTATTTTACTAATTATTTATGAAAAACGTACGCTTTACATATGACAGCTCTATTACTTTCAGGAATAGAGCAGCCATCTTGGCCTTGTGACGTCACGACTGAAAATCCCAATATCTATTATTATAAGTACCTGACGTCTGTCTGTCTGTCTGACCGCGAACTACTCATTCGTTAATGGATCGGTAACAAAAAATTATACACTTTATAGCACTCTCCGGAAAATTCTACCCCTGTTTTATATACAATTCTTTAATATTCGGTCAATTATTTCCCGAAAAATTGGAAAAATTTCTGATACCGGTTTCCAAAAAGATCGGTAACGATAAATTATACACTTTATGGCACTCCCCGGGAAATTCTACCCCTATTTCATATTTTTGGTAAAAATTCGGTCCACTAACGAATAAGTAGTTCACAGTCAGACACAAGACGGTACTTATATATATAGATATAGAATATAGATTTTATATATACACTACACATGGTCCCAAAGCGGACCTGTGGAGAGCAAGCGGAAACTACCGCCCAATGAATAACCGGACAAAGCCGGACACAGATACCCGGTACCACATATTGACTTAAACATTTTTAGTATGAAATATGAAATATCTCGTGAAGTATTTACTTTTCGATAATTTTATCTTGATACTTTTGTACGTAGAATAATAAAAGAAATCAAATATTAATATTAATTTTTACATTTGCAATTTTGCAAAATTGAATGCGTCTACAAAATGCAATCAAATTTTTTAAACATTATTTTTTTCTAAAATGCGATGTTTTTTTTATATATTTAAGTATATTTTTTAAAATGGAATACCCTGTATATGACAAATATGAATAGTACTTCTAAATCCATATACATGATTGCTTGACTATAATTTTGTAATATTAATAAAGAATTTTTTGTATATTTTTTTAATATATTAGTCTTAAAATTAAAAAAATATTAATATATGTATATAATGTGTTAGGTTTAAGTGTAGACTTACAACTAGTTATTTTTTCAAATAATAGGATCATACAAAAATTTCTCGAATAAAAATTTTGTTCAAAATTTATACATATACATATAATGACTTAAATGAAAGTTTTATGTTTTTAATAAACACTTTTTTATTATTGATATTTTGTTGTTCCGCTCATATTTAAAAACAGCACAAACGACATCTTATAAACAAGTACTGAAAGTTACATTTTCTTGCACCGTATGTAGGGGAGGGTGGGGTAATTGAGAACGGCGGGTAATTGGGAACAGCTAGATAAATAATACATCCCCCGCACTACACCGTCCCGAACCTATTCAACGGCTGCATGCAAGCTGCATGCAGCCGTTGAATAGGTTCGGGACGGTGTAGTGCGGGGGGATGTATTACTTCCCTATGTGTCATAAAATTTTTTACAAAATTGTAATGAAATAGATACAATATTTTATTTTAAAAAAACTAAAACTCATTAAAAATGTTTGAAAAATAATAATTTAAAACTTTTGCTTAAGTCGTTATATAGATCATTTTAAACAAAATAGCTTTATTCGAAAAATTTTTATAACTCCCCACACAGAACATAATATCCATTAGACGTCCTTACAACCTCTATGTCTGTCACGTTACACTGTAGCGTGACAAAGTTGCTCATCTATTTGCGCCTTTACGAATTATAGTTGTTTGTACTCCAGTAATGTGGAGCTGCTTAACATTATAGATGATCAAAATGCTATTCGGTTTATATTGTAAACAATGCTCAATATCTCCACACTATTGGGATCTGATATGGAGGCGCGGCTTAATCAATATGGCGCCAATTGGCTCACAATTTTAGTGGGCTTCAAACGCTGTGTTATAGTCTGTTATTAAAATGTTAATTTTCATGGAAAATATTTGTGATTGGGCTGGTGCATCCTGCGCAGAGACAATTTATTGAAGGCAAAAGAGTTTTAAAAGCAGAACATATAATTAAACTAGATTTTTTGCCCGCGCTTCGCACGGGCTCAAAATCTATTCCTCTCTCCCCAAACTCATCCACTAATTAGAAGCACCAAAGGGCCTAGGGGGGGGGGGAGGATAAGCATGTAAAAATGGCCCCCGCAAGTATGAAGTTGATATTGGCGTCGTAAGTTAGTACCCATGTGACCTTGAACTCCTGCAAATATTAACCTTGAAATTATATTTTTAAAGGAGTTATGGAGGAAGAAAGAAAAAAAAACAAAAAATTTTTTTCTCGAAAACGGCTCAACCAATTTTTATAAAAAAAATATATGTTGTAGGTATCAATAATGGTGTTTAAAAGAAAATATTTTGTAATTTTTGAACAAATAATAGAGCTAAAAAAAAAATTTTTGAATTTTTCAAACAATTTTTTTTTGTGTTTCTTTAGTGACACCTTTAATTTTTTTGCAAAAACATTGTACTAGTATCTTTTTTAACGTATAATTTTTCCAGATTTTTAAAAAATATAGTTTTGGAGTAAAAAAATGAAAATCATGGTTGTGTCACCTGATGCTCAAAGTAACGCCTTGTAGCGCCGGTCAAGAAAACTACCGCATATATATATAAACAATTCCGCGACTGCAATGTTAATTATGAACAAAATATATTATTTTTCTATTAATTATAAAAAATATATTTATTTAAAAACAAGTCATCTGCAGTTAACCTATAAGAATAAT
>JASTWK010000265.1:87500-105000 GCA_030770225.1 Temnothorax unifasciatus | reverse complement strand
GCTGTAAATTACTAAAGCACAAAAATGACTATAACTTGGAAACAAGGTAAAATAGCTGGACATATGTTTATATAAACTTCTTTCATTGTTTTTGTATCCTGAATCCACAACTGTAATACTTTTTACATATTTCGAAACACTCTGTATATATTTTAATCAAACACTGTAGATTAATATATGTAGTAGATGCTAAAAACTAAAGAGATTGTTGTTTCTCTATATAGCAAATATAGTCAGTACACTGGTTGATAAGAGTGAAAGAATTATATTCTAACACAAGTTCACAATATGACAGTCGGGTTCACAGCAAATATAATCTGAACAGACATATTACTTATCTCGTATGTAGCTCACAACGCGGTTTACATCACTGCACGTAACACTGCTCACAATGTCTTATTATATCTGCTCACAATATATGTTTACACACGTCCGCTCCGTCTTATTATATCAGCGCACAATATATATTTGCACACGTCCACTCTAGTCCACACACGTCCACAGAGCACGACGGTTCGCGAAGGAAAGAGACGAGTAACAAAGGGACTAGCAATACGTTGTTTTAATGTTATTTTAATGTTATTTTAATTTTACTAGTTCACTCTATTAGTCTTTGATATAAATTACTTCAGTACTTCAACAGTAGAAATTATCGGTTTGCGTTTTTAAGATTAATTTATTGTATGACAATACATTTTATAGGTTCAACTCATTTCGAGGATGTGGGTTATTTATTTTGTCCTCACATTATGAAAGACTTGGGAATATCGTTGCCTACACCTGATTCGAAGGATTATAAAATGATAAATTACATAACGCAGTTGTGGACAGATTTTGCTAAAACAGGGTATTATGGACTTAATATTTTTATTCGCATTTTATATGGAGAGTATATATTGCATATTAATAATTAATGCTAATTTTATTTAGGAATCCAACGCCTGTTATTTCGGATTTATGTCCTATTAAATGGATACCGCTAAAAAATGCAAATGTATACGATTATCTAGACATCGATATAGAACTTCAGATGAAAGTTTTCCGTAAAGGAGAACAACGATGGAACTGGGAAAATATTAAAAAAAATTATAAATAGTTATACACATATACACATTGCTGAGAACTGTTTTTACAGTTCAGAGTATATATGTTATTGAACTTTTCGGAATGGATTCTGATTAGAATTATTCTATTTTCTCTAGAAAACTTAATAGAAATCTAGGAAATAACTAAATAATTTCGATCAAAATCCATTTCGAAAAATTTTATAATATGTGTCCAAAAGGGATCTTAGTTTAAAAAAAACAGGTGAAATTTTTGTTGAAATAATAACCAATAACATGACGTTCTAATCTCTCGGAATTAGTAATTAGTGAAGTTTCTTAAGAGAAAAAATAAAGAGGAAAAGATTGGTACATGGTGCAATATGATCCGTTTGAATACGACTAATTCTTATTAGTTGATTGTGGATCAGATGTTCAGGAAAGGATTTTAGATATTATAAAAAGAAAATGACTCATGAGGTAAGGGCTTAGACAAATAGTGAGCTTATTGGAGTATTTGTTTGGGAAAACTGTTTATAAAAAATTTTGAAATAGAAATCATAAATATTTAAAAATATTTAAAATATGAGTTGCGACACGCAACAGCGCACAAAATGTGTGAACAATTTATATTAAAAGGATCAACTTTTTCTTATGACAAAATCACATTTGTGTAGTTGTTTTTAAATGAAAGCCAGTATCAGAGATTTAGTTATGTGATCGTTTTTGAATAAAAAGTTTGGCATATTGTGTTTGAGAAAAACATTTTATTTTCAATCGAAGTATGCACCCATGTTATTATATTAATACATTTTTGTCATTTCAATGGTAAAATCCTGACAAATGCGTAGCGATCAAGTCACGGAAGGCAGCCTCTTGTGAATTGAATTTCTTCTCGTGTAAAAAGTTGTTCAAATTCCAAAAGAAGTAGTCTGTTGGTGTAAGGTCTGGGAAATATGGCGGTTAACGGAGAGTTTCCAATTATAGCTCTTGCAATTTTGACACAATTTTTTGTAAAATATGTGGTCGCGCGTCATCATGAAACAGGATGGGAAAAGAGCGATTGATTAATCTCGATTATTATTTAATTGCAAGCTTCTCTATCATGGTTTACAATTCCTTGCAGTTACATCTGCCGTAATCGAAGTTTCATGCCAAGTTTCATGAAACTGAAATGAGTAACACCGGCAGAAGATCACCAAACAGTGATTATAAGCTTCTTATAGACGTAGACGTTTCAGGCACTGTTTTGGTACTGTTTGAACTACTGCTCCTGACCGAATACCCAGAAGTATCTGTCCCAAATTATGTTCAAACAGCGACAAGTCGCAGTAGAGCGAATAGTCCACAAGAAACACACAGTAAAGTTTAGCACCCTTTGGTTTATTACACTCTGGTCTAATTATATACAGATTGATTATCAAAACTAAAATGCGCATATGTTTTCGGAACATGTTCCTTTCGGGAAGTGCCGGCGTAACGCGCCTTTATTTCTCACTGCTCTCTTCCGCTCATCGTTAAACTACTCGATCGACAAGCCATCTGACTAGAGCCTGAAAAGGAGAAGTGACATGGACGCGACTCGCGAGCGTGACTACGAATTCGGAATTGGGGAATATTCCAAGCAGGTGCTTTACTTGGATCCAACTATTGCAATTTTTGTACAGGATCCATTTTTTATCACAATTAATAACAATTTGATTAAAAATTCATTTTTCTTTTGACAGCAAAATACAGACTTTAAAACGTGCTCTTTCGGGCGTTCGTTCAATTCGTGCGGCATCTACTTTTTTAACTTTTTTATTTTACCATTTTTATTTCAAATGACCAATATTGTTTTAATACTAACATTAAACCTTGTTGCTAATTCACCCGAAGTTTGAGATGGATCCGCTTCCACTATCGCCTTTAAAGATGTATGTCGCTATAGCTATATGTAGTATAATTTTGTTTTCTTGATTAAACAGTGTAGAGCTAATCTAAGAAATTATTCATAAACAACATGGTATCATTGAGACAGAAAAAGCGTAAAAATCGCAATTTTGTCCCATTTTTGTACTTGATATTGTTTAAATAAATCATTAAAAAATTGAAAAATATATATATAAACAGAAAATCTTAAAAAACCGTAATTGCAATTCTCGATGTCATAGAAGTGTACCATAAAAATTTCATTGATTTTTACCGTACATGAGCAGAGATACATATTATGATATTTGGGAAATATATCTATATATATACATATACAATTATATATATATACAATTTCTGTAACTTTTAAAGCAAATATCTCAGAAACTGGTCGGATAATCGATCGCAAAAACACAGGTTTTTGGGATATATAAGTGCACTGTCAGCTTTATTCCTTTTTTTGACATAAGCAACATACATCTTTAATTTATCATTATCGACCTTCGTCTCAGGTCGTACACACGACTCATTATCGAGATCACCAGAAACAAAAACGATTACACCAATAACGGACTGTACAAGTTAGAGTCAGGCAACTATATTTAATTGTTTTACTCTAACTTATTGCGAATGTGCACCAGTTAAGGAATTTCTTCGAAAAAAAATAGCCGCCATGGTATAAATGGTACATGTATAAAGCTTTTTGAACATTCTGACGCATGTCTCAAAGACGTCATAAACACGTTCAAAAGACGTGAAAAATAGGAATTTTAAATTTTATTATAAAAAAAACGTCTTTATAATAGTTTCTTAAACGTTATTTTATCGGGAAAGAAACGTTCCATCGAATAATGTTCAAAATTGGCGTTTAATGAAAGCGATATTCTCTATTAACGATCGTTGTCACGAAACGAGCGTCAGAGTAACAGTACATACATGAAGCGCGGAAACGCGGAAGATAAATTTACTAGATTCCCGCGTTCCGTTTTGTCTGTTTTGATTGCCTTATATTACATAGAGCACAATTTGCGCGGAAAAGCGGAACGGTATGGTGACAAATAGACATTTGTATTCATTTCTTTTAATTGTGTTCACTTAATTCATTGCAATTTTTATTAATATGCTTATCTTTTCAGCTTATCTATTGAATACAAGCATTTTAATCAATACATACCGTTAAAAATTAACATTTTATAATTCTCGGTTCCGCTTTTCCGCTCAAAATATGCCATGTAATATAAGGCAATCAAAACAGACGGAATGAAACGCGGAAATCTAGTACATTTTGTCTTCCGCGTTTCTGTGCTCCATGTACTGTTAAGAATAAATGTTAATCGCGTTTCCTGTTTTACGTGATGCTAGCAATTGTATATTGACTATGTTTATCGATAAGTCCGTACTCGCAGAAATCGAGATGAACGCCGAGCCTATTCCTGTTAGCATTCGCGCGCACCAAATCTCGAGCAAGCCGGTCTCGCCTAGCAACTGAACAGTCGCAGTCCGGAAACATATGAGAGCGAACACGCGCCATACATTGTAATACAATAAAGCTTATATATAAACAGCAACAAGTGAAATTAATCCATTTCTTTCCCGCTCCGTTTCATGCAACTATTTTGTTCTAACAGCCCTGCTGAAAATGACCGATTAAATCCGATCGGTTCCGTATTAAATTTGGTAAAATTGAATCGGGATGAATGCGTTTTCAATCCGGTTAATCGAATGCCCGATTGGAAGTTAATCGGTTCTAATAACAAATCAATCGGAATCATTTTTAATTCGGCATTTCCGGATTGATCTGAATCCGCCGTTATCGGTTTCAATCATTAATGCCAATCTATTTTAATCGGGTGAATAAAGTGACCACATGAATCGTATTGAATCTGCATCAATCGTAAAATTTTAATACAACACCGGAATCGGATTTAATGTGTTGTGAGCGCACAACGTATTAAAGATCATTTATTGCACTTGGCAACTCCGAGTTGCCTCCCATAGGAAATCCGACCCTAGCGACGAGAACCGTTGACGCGAAGGCCAGCACGAGTCGCGGTAATAACCATATATGGGCATTCTGGACATCACCAGCCCGCTAGGTCTCTGATCCCGAAATCAAAAGCGCTGACTGCTAAATCAACAATACCAAGCGCGATAAAAAGCCCGCCTTTCCAATGAACGGCGGGTAGTCGAAAAACGACACGCGTACCGCGAATCAACCGTAACGTAATTTTTTGTAACCCGCAAGTCAAGGTAGTGACAAATTAACAAGTGTGTCATTAAAACAATCTGTTTATTAAACCTGGCTGCAATTACAATATCCCCAGTATCTTCTCTCCCTCTAATTCGGCGGATCTCAAAAACCTGGTGCCGGCCCTGAGCTCCTATTCAAAGCGCGGCACAACAAATTGGTGGCAGCGGTGGGATCTGCTAATTAAGCAAGAGGACATTCTGCCTTTTTTACGTCTGTAAAAAAAAGCGGATCTTCAAAAGGCGGTAAAACATCCCGGAGAAGAACAACTAGCCAGATCCAGAGCGAGAAAAGCCACGATAGTAGCTCCCGCGTGTTATCAGCGACACCAGAGAAGGCCCCGACATACCGCACGGACTCGCCAGCCCGAAGCAGCAAAACAGCGAAGCAGGGACGCAGCAAAGCAGCGACAAAACGAAGCAGCGAAGCGGTCCTGCAGGACAACGACTCAGCGGAAAACGGATACGATGCGCTACACGGCGTTACTGTAAGTCTGTTACAAATTATCATTGCGAGCGCCGAATGTAAACCTTCGCGAGTGACGCGAGACGGATCGCGAACGCCGGTAACAAAACTAGTGACAGCCGATAAATGTCCGACGGCGAAATCACCCCATTCCGCCCCGTCCGAAACGTTCCTACTCAGTGAGCCAGCACGGCGCGCGATTAAATATAGCTCGCGAAGCCCCGTACGCGTCAATAGACATACCAATAACGAAGCATTAGACCGCGTGCGACGGAATTTAGACTCGCGATTTACCGACGATAACACGCCGGTACTAGAACTGCATCCGAACGTCGTTGTAGAGCGAGAATTTTTGTTCGACGAAATAGACGCAGTTTAGCGCGCGAAAATAACGATAATAATTGCGGTAACGGCGGCGATAGACTGACACAAGCAGACGCACACTCAGACGTCGCAGACAGTACAATTAGCAGAATCTCTCATCGAAGAGAATATTCCCTCACGTCGTACGACAGCAGCATATTCGATCCTAGCGAAAATTCCGCTGAGGACACTATGAGCTAACACGGAAGAGCGGTTCCGGTTAATACGCCCCGCGACGAAGCTCGAGATATTCCGTTGACACCCGAGCAGGTCAACGCGGAAATAGCGCGACTCAGACCCGCGATTAACAGGCGACCGTCCGAAATTGACCAAAGCCGAGCCCCTGAGCTGGCGTGAGCAGGTCCAGGAGCACGGGACTCCGTGCTCGACGACATCCTGAACGTGATGCGCGATATGCAGGATCGCATGAACCGTACAAAAGCCGCGGAATTCGAGCGCCCTGTCGAATTCCTTTGCGCAATGCGCGATATGCAGGACCGCGTAAGCAAGCTAGAAGCCGCAAACTACGATCGCCCCGACGAAATAGGTCGCCGCGTACGCAGCCAAGGTCCTCTGGACATAACTTACGAAGACGTCAAAAACCAACACGATCCCGTAAATATGTACATTAAATTAAAGGAAGCCCCTATGCAAGCACCTATGCGATGAACGAAATTAACCCCGCAGAGGAAAAATCATTATTAAAAGCTATACTTTGCACGAAATTAACGGGAAAAGTAATGTACGATTTCTAAACGCGAGACATACATTCTTTTGCTCGAATGCAATTGAAGCAGGAAATAAAAATGTGCTATTTAGCAAAACAAAGCACCACGCACATTCAACGAGAATTTAATATGCTCCGGCAAAAGCCAGGCGAAAGCGCGAGAGAATACGGACTCTGCGTAGATAACTTATCTATGGAACTTTACCGATCAATGATCGAAAACCGTGAACATTCTTCAGAACAAAGAAAAGCGATATTAGATACGATATAGGAGCTAGCGCTAAAAAATTTTTAGCTAGGACTCCGAGATGACATTCAAACTATCGTGCGATCACGAAATTACGCTAATCTCACAGCAGTGATTTTGGGCGCCACGTCAGAGGAGAAATTGAAAGGACCTCCTCAGCGCTCGACATATAATACCGACCAAAACAAAAACGGTCAAGAGCAAACCCGACAAGCTCGAAGCGTTGGAGTTGAATGCCATAAATGCGGAAAGCTAGGCCATATTGGACAAGAATGCCGTACGAGCCGATACGCAAACAGATATTTGCTCCCGAGAGCAGAAAAGCCCAGCGGAATAAATACCGTCGAAAAGTATTGCAATCATTGCAAAAAGGTAGGGCATAAACGGGAAGATTGTTGGCAGCTAAACGGCCGACCCAAAAAGGAAAGAACACGCCTCTAAAATCTAAAACTGATGGAAATAAAAAACCACAGGTGTATACAACAGCGAAAGCGTTTAAGCATACGTCAGACAAAGACGATGAAATATCGTAAAGCAGCAGCAGCGGCAGCAGCAGTGGCAGTGAAAAAAAAGAGAGACCGAGAAAGCATAAGGCGCGAGCCGTGAGAGAGTATCAAGTTACTCAAGTGACGAGCAAGACTAGTAAAAATTATAATCTCGATCTCGTAACACTCCCAATACAAGAAACCAAAACGGGAAAAATGAATTTTTTGCTCGATTCCGGAGCAGCGCTAACCTTTATCAAAATAGGAAATTTGAAAGACAATACACAAATGCGTGAAAAGAAACTTGCACTAAACAGGGATAACAGGACACCAACTGTATACCCTTAGAAAAATAAAAACCACAATAAAATTGGGAAAACAAGTCATACGCTACACAATATATGTGGTAAACGACGACTTCCCGATGGACTATAAAGGAATACTAGGAATCGATTTCAAAAAGCACTCCATGGACTGTCAAAGAGCTGACTGTCTCCATGGGAAAAATTGAGAATCGGCGGAGTAAATCTTAAGCTCTAACCGTATAAGAAGCTAATTCAACCCTTCCGCAGTAAAACAATCATACAACCGATAGCTGCAGATCGAAATAGAATAGGTATTGTTACGCTCGACACGCGTTCGCCGCACTCGCACTTTCACCGCACTCGCGAACGCGCCGCGCTTTCCTGTCACCGGGAATAAAGATATTTTTTATTGTTAAAAGAAACGGATTTATTGCTCTAATACAGCAAGACACGTTTGTCAGCTTCGAGATCCAGAGCGTAAATCTGACGACCGGCTGTTATAAACAACCGTCGTCAAGCAACCCGTCGTGGTGTCGTCCGGTTGCGATATTCTTCTGCCGTTCAAGCGTCTAACGGGGGATACGGCACGAGCGTAGTGAGCGCACAGCACGGGCGTAACACTACCCCTCCTCTTCCAAGATTGTCGCCCCGACAATCCGGGAGGGTAGTTCTTAGCGGTCTACAGCTCCTCTGTTCAGTAGACTCCAGGGCACCGAACAGTTTACTTGTCCTCCTCGAGCTGCTGCTCTGAGTAAACGGACCCCATTCCTCTTGGTCCCCGGTAGCCGCACTCCAGGTCTCCAACCGTGCTTCTTCTGGAGAGAGCTGGCCAAACTCCCCCCTCCGACGGTCCCAGGACGACCCCGCAGGAGCTCCGCTCTTTTCCCGGCGTGGTCTCCCTTGCCGTTCTCCCACGCTGCCACTAAATCTTCGGACAAGGGGAGGGGAATCTACTTTCTGTGGACCCAACGCCCCGCAAGGCTCCCCAAGTCCCCGCCCAGCATTTGCCCTACGGCCCACGGAAAAACCACAGATCAAAAAAACCGTGGGCAGGCGGTCTTCTTAAAAAAAAAAAACTTCCTCGAGAAGTCTTCGGTCGATGTTCCGTTGCGGTAACCACATCAACCCGCATACCGCCGACTTTTCCTAGGAAAACAAATATTATGCGCAGCAAACAAAGAACTAAACGTTTAAAAATTTAAAACTAAATCATAACACGTTGCACTAAAATTCTTTATTATAAATACATTTTTATTAACATTTCTTCTTCTTCCTGTACTTTGCTCTCCTCCGTCTCCCCTTTTTCGTTATTCGAATTACTGTTCTGCCCTCCTCTTGCAAAATTCCAATTTGATTTCTCCTTTTCGCAGGCACAGCCCTCCCCTTGAATTACTTTTAATGCCTTCGTTCTTTCAACGGCCCGATATAAGGAGGTTATCCCCTCTATTTGCAACGTCCGTCGGATAAAATGATCCGAAACGGCGGACACGAATTGCGAGCAAGCGATTTTATCTCGTAATTCATAGGGGCACTCGGGGTACGCAAGGCGAGACAGACGCTCGATATCGGAGCCAAGAGCGGCTAAATCCTCCCCAAATTTCTGTTTGCGATTCGTCAGCGCGGAATAACAGTTTTGAGAAGAGTACTCTTCCCCGAATCGCAACTCGAGCTTCGTCCTAAGCTTTGCAAAGCTCAACCGCTCGACATCCTGCACTGTTTCGAGAATCGAGCGCGCCCTGCCTCACAAACTTGAGGCTAACGCGACGGTTTTTGTCGAGTCATCCCAGCGATTCGCCCGCGCGATCAAACTAAGTTGAGAAAAATATTCCTATAACGGAGTCGTCCCATCGTACGTATCAGGCTTGAGCTTGTAACCAAGCCTGTCACTCGCGTCCGCGGCACTTTCACTCGCGTGCACGACACGTTCCCCCGCGCGCTCGGCACGCACCCCCGCGCCGTTCGCGACCTGCGTCTCCGCGCCGCGGCCGCCCGTGACTCGCGCTTCCGCGCCGTCCGCAACCGCGCCCTCCTCGCGAGCGTCCCGCGCCCTCGCGTACGGAAGCCCCTATGGCTCACCAGCAACAGTGTCGCCAGTAGTGGTTATTCGTGCAACTAGTAGCACGTTTTGCTTCGCGCGGCGCGTGAGTCGGGTGCAAGCAGCAAGTTGTGTTGCTTCGTGCAACTAGTTGCACGTGGAAAATTTATTGGCCTGAGCACACTGAAAATTCTCGAACTTGGTGTCTTTATTCTGATTGATTATGTTATTGTTTACATTCGAATGTTTCAGTTTTTATCATCATCGTGAACATTAAAAAGTTATTAAAATCCAATTGCATTATCAACTAACAAAATGTGAAATGTTTTTTGGTTTTTTACTGTAGAGGTTTGATTGATTGTGCTATTCATGTATTACATGTTCGAATTTTATGTTTCAGATAATTTTCTAGATTATTTTGCTGTCAGAAATAGCTTGTAATTTTGAAGACATGAATCACATTATAGTGAAAGATAAAAATAGTACTGTCAAACTGCCAACACAAAACTGCAGGGTTCGTTTTAAAAGTGTAAAAACTTACTTTCCAGAAGCAAATGGCCTTGTCTACTATGATTCGGATAATGAACAATGTGATCTCGAATTAATTAATGATGAATTTCAGTTAATCGCCGGAAAAATTAAGTACAGAATTTTTTATGCTAATTTATCAAAACGTGAGTATCCTTATTCTGATAGTTTAATGTAAATTGAATTCAGTTATGTTAATGTAATCTTGCAGATCCGAACTTCAAAAATGAAGGCAAAAAGAAAAGATTTCAGGAAATAATGGCTATTATTGACGGAGAAGGAAACAATTCTTCTGGGACGAATTCTTTTGAAAAAAAAGTAAAGGTTTTGGATATTGCATTTTTTATTTTTATCAGTTTTTATTTTTAAGACATAGAAAGGTATTCGAAAAATTTATCAATTCTGCATTCTGCCTGAATAGAGAATATTTATCGTCACTGATTTCGGAAAGAATTAATGAAGATTTACATTATTATGTACACTAGGGAGTTCTTGGAATAACTTTTCCTTGTATTCTTTTTAGGTCGGTGTTAATAAAAATATAAAACGAATTATTCATATCGGATGGAAACATAAGATAGATGGAAGAAGTAAATTCATTCACATAAAGGAGCCAATCGCAGGTGCCAAGACGGTAGAATTAGACCTAGCAAAAAAATATCGACTTGCCGAAGTGAAAAATATGATACTCGAGGCAATGAAAACCGAAGAGAATTCTAAATATTTTGAACAATCGGTCGTTGACATAGGTAGTTACAACGGAGAGATTTATGATGATTTTCGCAGTTGTAGCGAAAAAAACTTTTGGGATTTTGTTCAAAAAATTCGTTCAAGGAATTCAACATTAAGATTGTATTTATTAACTCAGAAAAAATCAGTACCTAATCGAAAAACGACAGAAAATAGTTTTTTAGAGAACAAACAATTGTCACAAATGAGCCAAATTTCATTGCCAGTGAATCAGATAAAAAATGTTTTTTCATCACAATTGAACGATCTGAATATTGAGCAAAATAGAAATAAAAGACGTAATTTCCCAAGTGCGGAGAAATAGAATAGTAAAAAAAAATTTTTATTCACTACCAAAAATAGTGCTGCTGCATCATCTAAAATTCATCTTATAACAAATGAAGTCGAATCCAAAGAAAATGTAAATAAAAAAAGCAATTTTTCAAGTGCGGTAGAATTGAGTAGTAAAAAAAGTATTAAATTTACTACAGAAAATTATAGATTAAACGAACTTACCTAAGTGAAGTTCGATCATAATTGTATGAGCGCCTCTTCCGAAGTGATCAAGATGTAGTACCCCCTCCTAGTGACTAGATGTCCACCATTTTAAAGCTCAAACAAGCGGCGCATCCGTCGCCGCCACCGTCGCCACTCCCGCGTTCATTCTTTAAAGCTGTGCCGTAACTCCTCGGGAAGATCTAATTATAATGTAGATCTGGGATCCAGGGCGGGAGTGATCACTTCGGAAGAGGCGCTCATACAATTATGATCGAACTTCACTTAGGTAAGTTCGTTTAATCTATAATTATACTTCGCGCCTCTTCCTCGTGATCAAGATGTAGATGTTTAAAGTCCAGTTACGGCACTCTGAATGGCAGAATAAAAAAGATTTTTTTTTCTTTTTTCTGACGGTTTTTCAAGCGATGAAGCATAGCATCGGTTTTTGAGGCATCAGCCTTCCTTAACTCAATCTCCGATATTCTTTTTATGAGTCTAATATCGCTCTCGCAAATATCTCGAGTGTTTTCGCGATATTTCGATTATTTTTTTTTTATTAACCTTTGCGAATGTTTTCGAGTTACTCGTTCATGCGGTTGTCCTCCGGATGATATCTAAATTAATTCTATGCCTTCTTGTCGTTGATGTCGTAGCATGGCGAATACTATAAGCCGTGAATATTTCCGTGTAGTCATTCTCACTCTTTACATATATATACACATATACACATACATACATACCCGGGAAAAAAAAATTATATATAATTATATATAATTATATATAAATGATCATATATAATTATATATGAAAATTGGCACGATATAATTTTATCTGATTATATATAAAAATATATAATTCTACAAATTTTTATATAATTTTATATAAATATATATAACTTTATATTAAGGTTTACTTTCAAAGAATTATATATTATTATATAAAATTGTATAAAATTATATATAATTTTATATATAATAATTTATAATGAATAAATAAAAAGTGAAATGATTTATTCCATATATATATTATAACTTGGGACTGCTTGACGTGAGACAGTGCCGTGTCTCTTGATACCGTTTTTATACCATTGTACGTCAAATTTTAAATACGAGAAACGAATCCTATCGAATGCCATCTATTGGATAAATCCGAATTTAAAGTTTATATATGATTATATATAATCATATATAATCTACATGGATAAGTTTAAACGATAAAACTGATTATTTCTATATCTTTGACAGATACAATTATATATAATTATATAAATTTATATATTTTAGGATTTACTTATTCAGAAAAATTCTATATTCATTTATATAAAAATATATTAATATATATAATTATTTAAAATTATATATAATTTTACATGAGGAATCAGATATAATTTTATATAATTATGTAGAAAAATATATATTTTATATAATTATATATTTTAATATATATTTATATATAAATATATACTTTAAAATTTTCTGATTTATACAAAATTATATATGCTTATATATAAATATATATAAATATATATACTTATATATAATTATATAAAATTTTATATAATTTTATGTAAGAATCTAGATATAATTATATTAAATTATATAAAAGAATACTTATTTATATATAATTATACATAATTTTATATGTTTATATATAGTTATATATAATTTTTTTTTCCCGGGTATACATATATGCATATACATGTACACATACACATACATATAAACTCCTTTATCTAATAACTCAAAGTCTGGGCGTAACTGTCTTAAAAGGCTTTTTGAAGGAGACGAACAGTGAATTCGTAGAATCGCGAATGTCTTTGGTCCTTTCTAGATAGCTTTTCAGGGTTAAAACCATGTAAATTTCCTTATATTCTGTATAGAATGACAGAGCTAAACAAGATTGTTTCCTGCTCGGGCCTAAAAGTTGTTTATTATTATTATTATTATTATTATTATTATTATTATTATTATTATTATTATTATTATTATTATTATTATCGGGAACATTTATTTCGATGAGTTCCGCGGTTTCTCGAATATTTCCTATGTCTACTAAAGCGAATGTTTGTAATCTATGGTCCGTAACTAATTCCAAATAAAGAATTTGATTTATATACATATATATATATATATATATATATATATATATATATATATATATATATATATATATATATATATATATATATATATATATACATATAAGACTTTTAACGTGGCGTTTTAGTTATTCGTTTTAGACGACAGATAATCTAGTACAGCCTTGAAATCCCAGGTGCAAACATATCTAAGCCTGGGCGGTCTTTTGTTAGACGCTTTTGAAAAATCTCTTAACTCTTTGTAACTCATGTTATCAAAAATACAAAATATGACAACTATTTTAATTTGATTTACAACAGATAATTTCATGATTTAGCATGTTGATGGAAACTTTGCCGTTTTGTAACAGTATTGTTACACGGAGTTACAAAGGGTTAATATTCGGATCCTGTCCGATTTCGTGGCCGACTATTAATGAGATTGCCGAGCGTAGGCAATTCAAAGTGCCATGGGAGGCTCTCTTCTCGAACGCATCGGTTAGCCGGCAAGGATGTCTCAAATCAAATTGATGAATAGATCGACGGGCTTCGCGCTGCAGAAACTCTACCACTTTTTTGAGGCGGAGTCGTACTGTTTTAAAGACGATTCCGTTAGTGACACCATCCTTATTTTTGTTACCTGGTGTCTGTTTCTGATCGAGTCCTGTTCTGATAATTTGCCGGCAACCAGAGTAAGATGCCGCCATAGCAGGGTGAGGTTCTCTGTTGCAAGAAGTCAATAGATTATTATTCGGCTCTAAATAGATAGGATTCGAAATTAGCATCGAGTGAAAAAACGGGAACCAGGGTTGTGCAGGCCATTGTGAAACGACCACAATGCCTACCGTTTTGTTATCCCTGATTTTTCACCCTAAGGATAATCGCGAATGGCGGAAACGCATAAAAGAAGTCTTTCCACGATTTCGTGAACGCGAACGTATTATCTACTGATAATGAGTTGAGCTCTTTGGATCACGAAGATACTTTTCACACTTGGTGTTGACCCGACTGACACTAGGTCAGTTTGCGTTTTCCTCAATGATCTACTAATTTTTTCGAATGCTTTATTCGCTAGCTTTCGAATTTCACACTATTCGTAGGTTACCCGATTCAGTCTGACAATTTGGACGCCGCCCATCTTATTGGTATAGGGGATGGCGATGGTTTTGTCTGTTTAGGGTAAGATGTGATCTGTACTCTGTGTAGATGTTTCGCAAAACATTTTAAGGTGAAAAATGTTGCTTTTGATACGAGATAATTGATTTGTTCCGATTGCTCTGACGCATCCCATGGATCGTGTATTATTTCATTTCCTCGGGTTGTTCCTCAGCCCGTCGGAGATGTCTCCGAATAGTTTCTAATTGAAAGTTTAAGGCATCTATCGAGTTGCTTGTCTTTTATATATTAAGTTTCTACCAAAACAAGTTCTTAACGTTATTGTTTAGAGTCATGGTCGCGTCATAATTGCCGTTGTTTTCATATCCGTATTTTTCTGCTGGCCAATACGAGGCGATTGAACCTACCATCTGGGCGAACTCCCTAGTTTTATATTTCTGATTTACATTGAATTTTGATACTAATTCTAAATCTTTTTTTTTTTTTTTTGTTATCCGATTAGAGTCGAATGCAGATCTTAGGTATTCGCATCTTTGAATGGGGAAAAGCTGGCTTTTCTCCTTGTCAATAATAAGCCTTAAGTTCTCTAACGCTGTTCGTTTATGTGGAATATTCGATATGTATTCATTATGTGACCTTTTAACTACTAGAAAATCAACCAAATATATACCACCGAGAGAAACCCCTTCCGACTAAGGTCGGAAGTCATCGGCTTCACAATTTAGGTGAAGACATAAGGGCCGTTAGAGCGGCCGAAAGGTAGGCAATAAACTAAAAGAGCTTTCTTTCAAATTTGAATGTTAGCTATTTTTTATCTGAGTCAGCGATCGGTATGAGATAGCGATTTTCAACGAGCTGAATTACTCCTTTCGTGACTAATGGGCCTTCCTCGGTGGTTCTATTTGGAGAGACTTGCACACAAAGGGTATCTCATACCCTTCTACCCATGACAAAATAGATTTGTCGGTAGTTAACGCTTTCCGTCATGACAAGAGCTTTTATAGCCTGCCGCTGGTTTACCTGCTGGAGTTATGCGCGTTTCCTCGTGTGCTCTTTCCTGTGTGGGAGCTTGTGCCGCTGAGAAGCCGATTTTAAAGTCCTGTGGGTCCCTGGATATCGACGCCCGCACCCCGTCGCTGGCTGCCTTTTGTAGCGCGACTGTCGGGACGGGGCTTTCGCATTTTTTGGCGATCTCGATTTTGAGGCTGCTTCAAGCCTTTGGATGAAGTTTCGATCAATTTCGCTGCCCTTTCGTTTTCGGATAAATTCTTGCCGAAGAGCTATTCGTCGATAGTGGTGGTTGAACCTTTTGTTTAGAGACTATTTTTTCCCGTCTCTTATCCAAACAGTCTCTTGTATAGGCGTCTTTACCAGATTGTCTAGTGACAACGTCGCTATGTGCTGGCTCGGCTAGGGTCCGTTCTTCGGCGACCCGTTTCGTTTTATTGCGAGGTATTCGCAATGCGACAGATTAGAATCTGTCGGGATGGTCTCAACGAGACAACCGAGAATGCGCGCGGTGTAGGTTAAATCCACACCGCGTCGATTATTAGTGTCCGCGCTTGCAGGTTAGAGCCTGCGTGCTGACATTCGACGACGTAGGTTAGGCCTGCGTGTCGGTTAAAGCCCATACCTTATTGGTATTATACATACCGGTTCAGCCTGTGTGTTGACACTCGACGATGTGTAGGTTAGGGCCTACACCGCGTCGATTATCGGGTGACACATGCAGGTTAGAGCCTGCGTGCCACCATTCGATCGTTTGTCTGACTTCCTTGCGACAGACTCGAGTCTGTCGCAGCGACCTTAACGAGGTGAACGAAATTGTGCGCGGTTGTAGATTAGGGTCTACATCGCGTCGCTTGTTGGTGTCGCACATGCAGGTTAGGGCCTGTGTGCTGACACTCGACGATGCAGGTTAGAACCTGCGTGTAGGTTAGGGCCTACACTCGTCGATTGCTTGGTCGCACATGCAGGTTAGAGCCTGCGTGCTGGCACTCGACGATGCAGGTTAGAGCCTGCGTGTAGGTCAGAGCCTACACTCGTCGATTGCTTGGTCGCACATACAGGTTAGAGCCTGCGTGCTACCACTCGTTAATGGTTATTAAACCTACGCCTCGGTTAGTGCCTCGGCGTGTAACGAGCTGCTGTTGCTGCTGCTATTGTTGCTGCTGCTGCTGCTGCTGCTGCTGCTGCTGCTACTGCTGCTGCTGCTGCTACTGCTGCTGCTGCTGCTGCTGCTGCTCCTGCTGCTGCTGCTGCTGCTGCTTGCTTGTCGTCCTTGTTATCTATAACAGTAGTATGTATGAGACGGTCATCCTTGACGTTCCTCAATGCGCCGGCGACATACACTCGCATCCGCGAATGATAACCACGCTGGAAATAACACAACGTGCGTTACAAATCCCGCACATTAACTCAACACGACGGAGAACGATCGACGTCGAATCGTGAATGGATTGACCAGCGCGTTCACGCCTAGATTTACTTAGCGCTAACTTGTCGCGCCCGACGCGAATTTCTTTTTATCCTCATCGTCTCAAAGGCCACGATATATGATCGTGTAATATTTATATATATATCCTGTTTCTATTGCGAGTCTGTCGAGACAACCTTAACGAGGCAAACGAGAATGCGCGTGTTGTAGGTTAGGAGTGAGTCCCAGTTGCGCACAGAATAAATCGGACACAGCAGGTTGAATGAATCGGACACAGTGTCGATCG